>BPTQ01000006.1:69146478-69206528 GCA_019973895.1 Chrysanthemum seticuspe | reverse complement strand
TATGTTGTTGGTGTCATTACATAGTGCTTGGAAATGCTTGTGAATGATCATTATTACTAACAATTTTTTTTGTAGCTTTATTTTCACAATCCATGTATCTTCCCATTAAAGCACCCAATTTAGGGGGAGCTTTGAACAAGGGGGAGATAATAAGCTCGGGCTCATTACATTCCGCATAACCTCTTCTTTTTGTTGAGACAAAAAGGGGGAGAAAATATAGAACTTGGAAATTATTTATATTTGACTTTTCTGAAAAAGTCAAACTGCATACAATTGACTTTCTAAAAGTCAAACAGGAACCCTCATTGATAATACTTGACTTTTCTTAAAAAATGGTCAAACTGCATACTTTGACTTTCTGAAAAAGTCAACATCATGCATCAACTAGTGAATTCTTTGACTTTCATAAAAAGTCAAAATTCATACACTTATATTATCATTTCCTTTTCAAAGTTCTAAAACTAATATTTTTATAACTCTTGTACAAACTTTGTCTCTTTTATAAAAATAAAAAGCTTTCTCAAACAATATATTCATCATTCAAGCATTTACATTTATGATTAGTAACATCTTGATATGACTCTAATCATTATGTATGATAAGTAGTTTGTAGAATGTGTTAGGTTCTTAAAACCAAACACTACTTAAGCATTTGCATATTTCTATTAATAGTAATACAACATTTAACATCATGTATTACATCATGGAGATCATTGGAAGATTCCATTAGATATTTTGTGAAGATTTGTACTCTTCATATCTTACACAATCTTACTTAGATAGAGTTGACTTTAGGCAAGATTTGATATCTTGACTGTCAGACTGGCGGTACCAATTGGGTACACGGGCGGAACCCTTTTTAGGGATCCGCGGTCCGTGGACGCTCCTGTCCAAATTGGCTATAAATAGCAAAGCCAAGCCAAGTAGTTTTTCATCCCTTTCTAACATACTCTCATACATATCTTCTCTCTAACCTTTCTAACTCAGTTTCATATCATATTAGTGATCTCTTTTGTAGCAAAGAAGATCAAGTCATATTCAAGCTTCAACGAGAAGTTGGAAGTCTTGTTTGTTTAGTGTTGTATGATCTAGTGTTGATCCATACTTCATTGTTGTATCAAACCATCATAATCTTGTGAGTGTGAGTGGTTAGTATTTTAGTCCTCAAAATACATTGTGTGTGGGAGTAGTTGTACCCTTGGAAAGAACTCGACATCTAGCTTAGTGTCGGAAATAGTGTAAGCGACGTGTAAAGGTTTTCTCCGCCGGTGAAAGGAGCTTGTTGACTAGTGAAGTTAAACTCTCGAGTGTGAGACTCGGGGAGTGGAGTAGGGCAAGGAAAAAGAGTCCTTGTAGGCCGAACCACTATAAACAACTTGTTGTGGTTTGATCATTTCTTTCCTTACTTACCTATTACATATTGCTTGCATATTTCATCAACATACTTAAGATCAATATCAATTGATCTTTCAATAAGTTTCAAAACAAAGTTTTTAATCGGTAAACTATTCAACCCCCCTTCTAGTTTTCTACAATTGGTACCAGAGCCTCGTTGCTCAAGAATTTCTAAAATAACTTGTATTTTATAAACTTGAAACGATCCATGGATTCTGAAAACTTTAAAGAAGGGCAATCTATGCAAAGACCACCACTCTTTGAAACCAATGGATTTATCTATTGGAAAAACCGTTTTGAAACATATGTAAAATCAAAAGATATAGATCTTTGGTTTATTATTGTCAAAGGAGATTTTAGTTCTACAACAAAGGATATTTCCGTTGATGAACAAAAGAAATTAGTTGCTAAAAATAATGAAGCTAAAATGATGCTTTATAATGCTTTACCTAGAAAAGAATATGAAAGAATTTTTATGTGTGAAACCGCCTAAAGATATTTGGGAATCTTTAATTGTCACACATCAAGGTAATTCACAAGTCAAGGATAACAAAATTGATCTTCTTGTTCAACAATATGAACAATTTGTTATCCCTGAAGATGAAATCATTGATTGTGGGTTTGCTCGTTTTAACACTATCATTACATCACTTAAAGCACTTGATGAATCTTTTCGTAGTAAGAACTTTGTCAGGAAATTTCTTAGAGCACTCCATCCCAAATGGAGAGCTAAAGTGACCGCTATTGAAGAATCAAAAGATCTCTCAATAATGTCACTAGACGAGCTAATTGGCAACCTCAAAGTTCACGAAATGATAATGGAGAAAGACTCTGAGATCATCAAAGGAAGAAAGGAGAAGATCAAATCCGTTGCTCTTAAAGCAAAGGCGGAATCAAGCGATGATGGTGAGTCTTGTTCCGATAGTGAAGATGAGGAGTATGCCATGGCCGTTAGAGATTTCAAGAAGTTCTTTAGAAGAAGAGGAAAGTTTGTAAGACAACCTCGAGAAGAAAAGAAGTCATTCCGAAAAGATCGGGATGATAAGAAGATTAAAGGTGAAAGAAAGTGTTTTAGATGTGGTGATGCAAGTCATCTTATAGGAGAATGTCCCAAGCCACCTAAGAGCAAAACTCAACGAGCTTTTGTAAGTGGTGCTTGGAGTGATAGTGAAGACGATGAAGAATCAAGCAAGGAAGAGATCGCTCTAATGGCACATGAGTCAAATGAGGTACTTTCCGACTCTTCTTATTCTTCTATAGATGATGACACCTTGCAAAAACAATATAATCAATTGTGTGAGCTAAGTCTAAAAATCATAACTAAAAATAAATTTCTAAAAACTAAAAAGGAGTTTTTGGAAAATGAGGTATATGAGTTAAAAGAAAAAGCAAAACGGCTTGAAAAAGGAAAAGCAAATGACAGGTGATTGTAAATCATGTCAAGAGCTTAATCTTGAAATAGAAAAACTAAAGCTCACACAAGAAGTTTTAATAGAAAATAACTCTAAGTTTAAAAGGTTTAACAAAAACATCGCTCTTGCCGATGAAATAGTTAAAATCCATAAAACACCAGGAGACATGAATGGGCTAGGTTTCAATGAAGTATTAATTACCTAAGAGTCAAAACAAAACGGCCGAAAAAGACGAACATTCTGTCAAAATCTGCTGCAGTACAGCACGGACCAGACGGAACCAAAATAAGGGTTCCGTCCGTTGTGCAAAAGGGTACCGCGGGTACTTCAGCAGAACAGAATGTTCGCAATACGGACCGTACTGAATTTGTTAAAATAACAAAGAAAACCAATGATAATGTTAAACTAAAACCAGCCATTATATCAGGAGTAGGACTTGTTAAAAATGAATTTAGATCAAAAACTACTCAACAACGATATAAAACCTCTTTTGCCAAACGCCCCTTTCCTAAGAGCAACCACAACGTTCAACCTAACTACCAACACAACGGTTGGAATCAAAACATTCCTAGACCATATCAAACTCCAGATTACATGCCATGGAACCCTTATCCATCATTTCCATACATGAATCAAATAAATGGTATGTTTAACCCAAACGGACCCATGAGATATTGGGGACCAAATGTTTGAGTTATTCGCTTCTTAGGTATGTTTGAAAGTTGGATTGGAACCTGATGAATGGATAAAAGATAGTGGATGCTCACGACACATGACGGGCAACAAAAGTCTCTTCTCATCATACCAAGAGTATGACGGAGGTAATGTCACTTTCGGTAGCAATCTCAAAAGCAAAATCATTGGCAAAGGTACGATTGCTCATAACTCTCTAACTATTGAAAATGTTGCTCATGTGGATAGGTTAGGATTTAATCTACTTAGTATTAGCCAACTATGCGATAAAAAGTATAAAGTACTATTTGATGAAAATGGTAGTAAAATACTAAAAGATGGTATCACCATAGCTAAAGGAGTTAGGAAAAATAACATATACGTCATGAAAATAGATAAAACATATAATGACAAACTTTGCCTAACAACATTAGACGATAGCTCATCTCTTTGGCATAGACGCTTAGGTCACGCTAATATGAGACTTATACAAAATCTATCTTCAAAAGAGTTAGTTAGGAATTTGCCAAAGCTAAAATATGACCAACACTTTTGCGACGCTTGCAAAATTGGTAAACAAACACATAGTAGTCACAAATCTAAAAATATGGTATCTACATCTAAGTGTCTAGAATTATTACATATGGATTTGTTTGGACCATCCGCTATAAGAAGCTATGGAGGCAACTTATACACTTTGGTCATAGTAGATGATTACTCAAGGTTTACTTGGACGTTATTTTTGAAAACCAAAAATGAAGCTTTTGATAAATTTGAAATACTTAGCAAGAAAATTCAAAATCTTCTAGGTGTTAAAATTGTGTCGATCCGAACGGATCATGGTCGTGAATTTGACAACGAAACTCAATTTGGAAACTTTTGTGATACAAATGGTATAACACATAACTTTTCCGCTCCACGAACACCTCAATCAAATGGAGTAGTAGAACGTAAAAATAGAACAATTCAAGAAATGAGTAGAACAATGCTTAATGAACAAAACATTCCTCAAAAGTTTTGGTGTAACGCCGTTGACACTTCTACATATATTTTAAATAGAGTCCTAATACGTCCTTTCCTAAACAAAACACCATATGAACTTTATAAAGGTAAAAAGCCAACATTAGGATATTTTAAAGTCTTTGGTTGCAAATGTTTTATTCTTAACACTAAGGATTATCTCACCAAGTTTGACCCAAAGTCTTATGAAGGTGTATTTCTTGGTTACTCTCAAACTAGTAAAGCTTACATTGTCCTAAATAAAGAAACAATGATAGTCGAGGAATCGTTGAACATAACATTTGACGAAAGTCCACCTCCCTCTAAGACATCACCTTTGGTAGATGATGACTTAGTTGAAAGTCAAATAATTGAAAGTCAAATTAATAATAATAAGGAAGATGAACCATTAAATAAGGAAATTGTCAACATAAAAGAATCTAAAAGTCATCCATTAGAAAAGGTCATAGGAAAACTTAATCAAAGAACCTTAAGATCACAAGCTCAAAATCAAAGTAATCATTTTTGTTTTGTATCCACCATTGAACCAAAAACCATAAATGAAGCAATAAAAGATGAATCATGGGTAATGGCCATGCAAGAAGAATTAAACCAATTCGTTAGAAATGATGTTTGGAAACTAGTTCCAAAACCCAAAGATCAAACTATAATTGGAACAAAATGGGTCTTTCGAAACAAAATGGATGAAAATGGTATAGTATCTAGAAACAAAGCTAGGCTTGTTGCACAAGGCTATAATCAACAGGAAGGAATTGACTATGATGAAACTTATGCACCGGTAGCTAGACTTGAATCTATTAGAATATTACTTGCTTATGCATGTGCTTATGATTTTAAATTATTTCAAAGTGGATGTCAAAAGTGCTTTTCTTAATGGGTTTATTAACGAAGAAGTGTATGTTGCTCAACCTCCCGGTTTTACCGACTTTGAGAAACCACATCATGTCTTCAAACTCAAGAAAGCTTTATACGGCCTTAAACAAGCACCTAAAGCTTGGTACGACCGTCTTAAGACTTTTCTTATTGATAACAAATATACTATGGGATTAGTAGATAATACTCTTTTTACTAAGAAAAAGGAATCACAAATTATTATTGTTCAAATATACGTTGATGACATTATATTCGGATCAACTTGTCAAGAACTATGTAATGATTTCTCTAAAATCATGCATGACGAGTTTGAAATGAGTATGATGGGTGAGTTAAACTTCTTTCTAGGACTTCAAATTAAACAACTAGAGGATGGTATTTTCTTTAACCAATCTAAATATATATAAGATATGCTTAAGAAATTTGGTCTTGAAGATTCCAAACCAACTAAAACACCCATGTCTTCGGACACTAAACTCACCAAGGACGAAGAAGGTGAATCCGTAGATAACACTAAATATAGAGGAATGATTGGTAGCCTACTCTATCTTACGGCTAGTAGACCCGACATTATGTTTAGTGTTTGTCTATGTGCTCGCTTTCAAGAAAACCCAAAGGCATCACACTTAGAAGCATTAAAAAGGATTTTTAGATACATTAAGGGAACAACGTGTTTAGGATTATGGTATCCCAAAGGAACGGGTATAGAAACCATAGTGTATGCCGACTCGGATCATGCCGGTGATTATGTCGATAGAAAAAGTACAAGTGGTATTTGTACTTTTGTTGGACATTGTCTCACATCATGGTTTGCAAAGAAGCAAACGGCTCTAGCCATCTCTACTACTGAAGCCGAATACGTCTCAGCCGGAAAAGCATGTCAACAAGCTCTTTGGATGAAGCAAGCTCTCGTAGACTACGGAATTCATCTCAACGACATTGTGATACTTTGCGACAACAAAGGAGCCATCGATCTCAGCAAGAATCCCATTCAAGATGCTCGCACAAAGCACATTGAGATCCGTCATCACTTTCTTCGCGACAATGTTCAAAAAGGAAACATTTCAATCGAGAAAGTATCCTCCGAAGACAACATTGCCGACATCCTTACTAAACCTCTTAAACGAGAACCTTTTAATCTTCTTAGACTTGGTTTAGGGTTAATGGAACCAAGCATGTAGGATAAACATAGCCTAAAACATTAGAATAGTCAAACCAAAACAATTTTGTCTTGTTTCTGCTACTGTAGCCACGGCACCAAACGACAACACGGACGGAACCAAAAATTTGGTACCGTCTGGTCCGTGGTGTCTACAGAAGCAAAACAGCTTTATACATAACATCTTCTTCCTCACAACCCACTTTACCAAAACGTGTAAAACTTAAACCAAGCTCATTGTTGTCATCTTCCCACTCACAAATCACTGAAGATAACATCATTGTAAGTATCCTAACTACATTTCATCTCTTAATTCTGAGTCTAGGATTCTTATTTATGCACAAAACTATCACAAATCATTACATGGGGTTTTATGTATGCTTTTATACCAAATATGAATTCAATTGGCAAATTGCATAACTAGTCATTCAAATTAGGTACTACATTATCATATTGCATAAACAAAATCATGTTTCCCACTAATTGATAGATAATAAATATAAGGCCTTATTCAAACAACCAAACACCCCATGTCAAAAGTTTTGAAAAGCTTCTCACTTATAGGAAAACATTTTTTTTTCATTGCTAATACAAATAGAAACGTTAAAATTTTCATCACTTGCATGCTCTTGAATACTAAAGGTATTGCATAACTAATATGCACTCCCGGGTATATTCAAATGTAGCCACATTGAATTAGGAGCATTTGGGTTATCTCATGGTATTTGCCAAACACTCCACTAAAACCATTTTATGCATAAAATGAGTCGAGATAACCGCAACTCCAAATTGTTTTCATATAGGCACACACTAGAATCAAAAACGTTAAAATTTATCTAAAGTTTTAACATGTTAATTCTTATCTTTAGGAATAACCATGGTAGCCGCAAGATTCTATGATCACAAAGACACTCTTAACTACATTCCCAAACACCACAAAACCAAAGGACTCACCAAGGAACAAGTAGAAATATTTAGGGGTCTAGAATCTAGGTATTTCCACGAGGGTAGAACCATTCACTCATCCTTCCTTGAGCATACAAATCTTCGTGAAGAACTAGCCGCCATTCAATTCGATTGTCTTCTTGACATTGATGAACCAATTTGTCCTAGGTTCGTATTAGAATTCTATGCTAGTGTGACCGGTTTTAGTGATGAAGCTGATGATGAGTTTTGTCTTAGCTTTAGAATCAATCAAAATGACTTCACCATCACTTTAAGTGAATTTGCTAGAGTACTAGGAATTCCCAACCGAGGAACTTGTGTCTACACGGATAAGTGGTCACTCACCGCACTTGATGCAATCAATGACCGCTCTCTCCCCTACATAACCCGTTTAGCCGATAAGGATGTCATCCGTGAACACCTTTTTAACCCAAAAACGGATACAACCCGAGTCACCCGAAAGGGAAAAGAGGTAGACCGAGATCCATATGGAATGGAGCTCAATGAACTTAAGCAAGAAATGGGAGGAGTTACTTAGAGCAAACGTCATTAGCACCATAGGGAATAGGGATCACATAAACGCTTGTCTTTGCCACATGCTTTACAACTTGTCCACCCGACAACCATTCAACTTAGCCTACTACATAGCTAGGAGAATGATTGATATTCCAACTCAAGGATCCGTTGCTCTTCCATACGGGATGCTTCTCACCCGTCTCTATAGAAACTTCGCTCCAATTCCACCAACCCCAAAAGGGATGCACCTTCAATATGATCTCATCCCTCACATCTTTGTGCCCTTGAGTGATGCTCGAGTTGCTAAGACTAAAGGCAAGAGAGCTAAACCTCCAACTCCTTCATCATCATCATCAAATAGCTCCGAGGATGGTCTTCCAAGCTCTCGTCTTCCACCTCAAGAGTATTACACATCTCTTCCCGAAATTGAGAATGAATCAGCAGAATTCAAGCAAACTAAGGGAATGTTCAAGTGCCTTGGTAGGATGATGAACAAGATTTACAAGAAGTTGGACAAATAAGGGTACTTTAAGGAGTGTTTGGAACAATGCATTATCGTTAATGTTTGATACTATTTAGTTGTTTTTATTATGTAGGATGATAATATAACTTGAAACAATGGTGTATGCTAACAATCTCATGCAGGGGGATAGCACAAGTATGCTATCAAATTTTACCCATTTTCACTATATTGTGAAAATCAATAAGTCTTGCTCTTAATCTATGCTCCAATGTGTTTACATATGTGTTATTTACTTTTCCTAACTAGAAATGTTTAGTATAACAGGTTTTGAGATAAATTTTCAGATTTCGGAAATTTCAGTTTTTCAGAAACATTCTGTCCAAATTTCAGCACTCCACGGATCAGACGGCACCATTATTTTGGTACCGTCCTTTATGAATTTTGGTACCGCCGTATCTGTACAGGCGGACCAGACGGCACCCTTTTTTGGGTTCCGTCTGTATATGATTTTGGTGCCGTGGATCCTCCAGGTAATTTTCTGAATTTCGACTCTTTCGTAATTCCAAATTATCTTCCATCACTTATAAATCAATCTTAACTAGTTTATACTGTTATTAGAACTAGTATTATTCACTAAGGGATGTAAGAAATCCATTTCCCACCAAAATTCAAAAATTTGAAAAATCCACCCAAGGAGCCCTTTGGCATAAAGGAAGGAACCAAATTTTTGGTACCTTCAAATCCGTGGGTAATCTGAATGTTAGGAAATTCCACTCACTAGAACACATTTATTGCATATCTTTTCTTCTTCACTCCATCTTCTTTGTATGGATTGACTTGGGTGATATGACTAGCATTCAACCCACTTCCAAATCATTAGGAACCTCATCTCTTCAATGGTTCAACATCAAATCAAACCTTTTTCAACAATTTCTTACCTCTATAAATTGAAAGGCTTTACCATGATCATCCTCACACCTTCCTCATTCTCACTTACTATCTAGCAAATCAAAACCCAAGATAAAAATGACTAAATCATCACCAAAACCTTGCAAGAAAACCGCTAGAATGAGTGTAAGGCCTTGTTGCTTTGTTAATTTTAGCTCATCATCCGAATCTTCACCACTCACCATCTCATCTCCCATTAGAGATGATACACACCTTACCTTGGCTACACCCACTTCATCACACATTGTGATCACCACTCCACCACCATCAAAAGCACCTACTTCACCTCCACCGGCACCCATCCAAACATCCAAAACACCATCACCACCTTCACCAAGGTCTCCCACTCTCACTCCCATGGAGTTATTTTCTACTCCACCAACATCACCAAATCCTTTCCTAGAGGACTTGGAAGACTTGCCTCCTAGGCCAAGTCACCCACCACCATTGCCATCATTTGGCACCATTGAGCGAATCGCTCATGAATCACCTCGGTCATCCATTGACCCAAACGCCCCATTAGGGCCAAGACCTCTCCTTTTCCACCCCATTCACAAGGACATTCATGGTCCTTTATACGGGGATCATCCACTTCCATCATCAATGTCCCCTCATATTGAGGACATCCCGGAGAGCATGTGGGATGACAATCCCACTAGAGAGGAGATTCAAGCCGAACTCCACAACCTCCACCAATTCAAAGGCATGGTGGATTCTCACTTAAGTGAGACAATGCAAATGCAAAGTGCTTTGCTTGCATCCATCATGACCACTCCAAACATCCCCAACACCACCAACACATCCACCATTCCACCACCACAACCTCCGCAAACTTTCTACCCACCAAGGCATGGTTGCTCAACTTGTGAGCAAACGGGTCAAACCGTGGAACGGACCCGGATTATGGTCCATGACTTCCACGAAGAAATGAGGTTCATCCTCAACCACATTCTTGAGCGTCTCATCCACCATCTCTTTAGGATGGTTTTTAGAATAGTCTTTTATTTATTTTTGTTTTTAGATAATTTTTTTTCTTGTACTAGAAACACATCATTGTGTTCTCTTTTCATGATCTTTACTCATGAAAAATTTTAACAAATGAATGTTGTTTATTATGTTGTTGGTGTCATTACATAGTGCTTGGAAATGCTTGTGAATGATCATTATTACTAACAATTTTTTTTGTAGCTTTATTTTCACAATCCATGTATCTTCCCATTAAAGCACCCAATTTAGGGGGAGCTTTGAACAAGGGGGAGATAATAAGCTCGGGCTCATTACATTCCGCATAACCTCTTCTTTTTGTTGAGACAAAAAGGGGGAGAAAATATAGAACTTGGAAATTATTTATATTTGACTTTTCTGAAAAAGTCAAACTGCATACAATTGACTTTCTAAAAGTCAAACAGGAACCCTCATTGATAATACTTGACTTTTCTTAAAAAATGGTCAAACTGCATACTTTGACTTTCTGAAAAAGTCAACATCATGCATCAACTAGTGAATTCTTTGACTTTCATAAAAAGTCAAAATTCATACACTTATATTATCATTTCCTTTTCAAAGTTCTAAAACTAATATTTTTATAACTCTTGTACAAACTTTGTCTCTTTTATAAAAATAAAATTTATATTTTGTCCTCAACAAAAACGGGGAGATTGTTAATACAAATATCGTCATTAAACGTTATTTATATTTTTGATCTTTGCCTAAGTTTTGTTAACGACAAAAGTAAATTTAATTTATAAAAGCTTAAAGCTTGTCAAGTTTATTAGATATTAAAACAAGCTTTCTCAAACAATATATTCATCATTCAAGCATTTACATTTATGATTAGTAACATCTTGATATGACTCTAATCATTATGTATGATAAGTAGTTTGTAGAATGTGTTAGGTTCTTAAAACCAAACACTACTTAAGCATTTGCATATTTCTATTAATAGTAATACAACATTTTAACATCATGTATTACATCATGGAGATCATTGGAAGATTCCATTAGATATTTTGTGAAGATTTGTACTCTTCATATCTTACACAATCTTACTTAGATAGAGTTGACTTTAGGCAAGATTTGATATCTTGACTGTCAGACTGGCGGTACCAATTGGGTACACGGGCGGAACCCTTTTTAGGGATCCGCGGTCCGTGGACGCTCCTGTCCAAATTGGCTATAAATAGCAAAGCCAAGCCAAGTAGTTTTTCATCCCTTTCTAACATACTCTCATACATATCTTCTCTCTAACCTTTCTAACTCAGTTTCATATCATATTAGTGATCTCTTTTGTAGCAAAGAAGATCAAGTCATATTCAAGCTTCAACGAGAAGTTGGAAGTCTTGTTTGTTTAGTGTTGTATGATCTAGTGTTGATCCATACTTCATTGTTGTATCAAACCATCATAATCTTGTGAGTGTGAGTGGTTAGTATTTTAGTCCTCAAAATACATTGTGTGTGGGAGTAGTTGTACCCTTGGAAAGAACTCGACATCTAGCTTAGTGTCGGAAATAGTGTAAGCGACGTGTAAAGGTTTTCTCCGCCGGTGAAAGGAGCTTGTTGACTAGTGAAGTTAAACTCTCGAGTGTGAGACTCGGGGAGTGGAGTAGGGCAAGGAAAAAGAGTCCTTGTAGGCCGAACCACTATAAACAACTTGTTGTGGTTTGATCATTTCTTTCCTTACTTACCTATTACATATTGCTTGCATATTTCATCAACATACTTAAGATCAATATCAATTGATCTTTCAATAAGTTTCAAAACAAAGTTTTTAATCGGTAAACTATTCAACCCCCCTTCTAGTTTTCTACAGGGTGTTTTTGGATTGAAAAGTGGTGTTTATGTGTTTTTCATGCTAGCGACTTGAGCCACGGAAAGGTTTTCTTGGTAGCGACTTGCTTTACAATTTATAAAAGGAATAGAGAACTCGCTGCTATGACCAGTAGTATATGTGAAAACATATACCTTTTCTTTATCAAAACCGGACCAAAAAGACCAAAAACTAACCCCTAAAGCCATAAATATTTGTGTTTTTGTGTTTATTTATGTGCAGGTAACGGATATTTCAAAATGGACAAAAAGAAGACAAAATGCACAAAAAGAAGACAAAAATGGAAAGAGCACGAAATTACAGGGCCAATGATATTTTATTTGGAGCATCGAGGCAAGAGTGGGAATGGTGCAAGAATAAACGAAGCCCGAACGAAGAATTAATTAATTAAAAGAAAAATGGATCAACAGAAAAAGGAGGTTAAATCGAAATTAAATGCAAAATTAAACACAAAAAGGGCTCTTGGTCTAGTGGTTGGGTGCATTTTTCTCAAAGCCACGAGGCCCAGCTGTCCAATGAGACCAATTGAGGCCCAAGCAATGTTCCAAGGTCCTTCACAACCCAATCCATCTCAAGTGCAAACCAACGCAGCCCAAGCATGATCTGGCCCAAGCATCTATACTTATACTTACTACTTTATAATGCATTTAGGCATTCTAAAATTAGAAGGCTTAAAAATTCAGACTTTTTTACTTGCTTATTATGGAAAGAATTAAAAAAATAAGATAAGGAGCTCCAATCATTGAGTGACATGTGTCACTTCTCTAACTAAAAAATAACAAAAATGGAGGAGGTCTAACAAACTAAAATAAAGAGCTCCAATAATGGGGTGACACATGTCATTTCCCAACTAATTAATCACCTCTATTTTTAAATTTAAATATATTTTAATCCGTTTAATTTTTTTATGATCTAATTTCATCATATTTTTTAAAATTTTGTGCTCTTTAATTCAACATCCATTTTGATATATTTTTATGAGTTTTCTTTAGTAGTTGGGAAGAAGCGGAGTTGAAAAGAGAGAAACTTACTTGAATTAAATGTAAAAATGAAAAACATTTGTTCGCTACAAAATAGTCATCGGATACCCGCCGCCGCATTGCGCGGGTACCCTTCTAGTATTATTGAATGAAGTTACTTTGCTAATATTGTATTTGAATGATAAGCAAATCTCATCTGCTAAAATGCCCACGTGGTCATTGAATGAGATATTCATTTGATAGAATTTGCAACTGAAGCCAGCTGTTCAAGTGATCGTGAACCCCACGCCCCAAAATAAATACCACCAAGCGCGTATGTTTTTTGGATAGCTTCTCCTCCCACTCTCGCAGTGCACCAACATTCTCCTTCAGCCATCCAGGCTCCTACACTTGTCCAAGCACACAGGAATACGAGGATAAGAAGAATCTTTGGAAGGGTCGAGAATGCATTCTTTCATTCTTTGGCTATAAATACAATGTGCCAGATCCAAATCAGACAACTTGTTTTTTACAATTTATTTTTCACGCACTCTTACTTTTTAGCATTTATATTTTAGCTTTTAAGCTTTGTTATTTAGCTTATTTTCTAGCTTATTTACAAGTGCTTATTTGTATCAAACCTCTTTTATTTATTAATGAAAGTTATGTTTATGGTTTACTTAAGTGCTTATTTCTTCCTCTCATCTTTTTCTTTATTTTCTTTTCTTACCTATTAAGGCCCCGTTTGGTTGAGGTTTTGGACTGGGTTTCTATTTGACAAGACAATAGTCACTCATTTGGTTCATGGTTTCACTTTAGCATAAAGGAATCATATACAAAAAGTTCTACTGTTTTAATTCATGGTCCAACGAGTGTTTTTCTACATTGATTCAAGGTTTCATGACATTGTGGGGTCTAACAAGTGGTTTTCTCTCTACATGCTTTTTCTTTTTATCTTATAAAGTAATAAAATCAATTTTTAATTATTTTATTAATTAGTAAAATATTATTTTTTATTTAATTATATTATTTTCTCTTACCTCATTTTTTTTCTCTCTCTTACATCAAATCCAAATTCAAATCCTAAACCAAATTTAAATCCACATCCAAATCCAAATCCAAATCTCAAACCCACCTATATACCAAACGGGCCCTAAGTTATATTAGCTTATTATAACTTTTTTAGGTTGTGCTTTTTCGATTGGCTTTTTCTATAAGCTTATCCATTAAGCTCTTTTATTTGTTTTTCTTCTATAAAACTTTCTTTAATACTTTTCATAAATAGTTTTTATTTCACTTATTTTATAAAAAGTTTACATTTTTATAAGTTTTAGCTTATTATGTCTTATTATCTCTTCTCTTCTTCATTCTCTAGCTCGATTCAAATAACAAAAGAGATGCATGAGCTTGTTAAGCTCGACTTATTTTGCAAATAAGTCTTGACATCTCTTAAGTTTGAGAGCACGTTTCTTTATTTTTTTAGCTTTTTATATAGCTTATTAATTAGATCTATTAGTTTTATCAAGTTTTTCATAAAAAGTTTGCAACTTTTTGAGTTTTTATTGAACAATAAGCTATTTAATAGCTTGTTCATGTAGATCTAGTCCTTAAATATACCCGATTCGCGTTTAATCTTCGGATGGAACAACTTAGCTTCGGGTGGACTTAGATCTAATAGTTTTTAGTTATAAAGTTTAAATCTTTTTAATTTTTAGATCACTTTTAGCTTATTTACATTTAGTAGTAGTGCTTATTATTGCTAACCTCTAATAAAATTCTTGTTTTTCTTTGATTTCTTATCACGATCTACCGCTAAGGCCGAAGCTTAAGGGTCTTTAAGCATTTTTAATTCATAAAGTTTGAAACTTTAGTACTCCATCCGTCTCAAAATTATAGTCCCCTATTGACTTTTTTGGTCTTTCTTTTTCAACTTTGATTTTAAATATTTTTATTTGTGTTATACAATAGTTGATGAAAAATATACCAATGAAAATACATTTAAAACCCAATCCATTCATATATTTTTCATCAAATATTATATAACAAAATAAAAAATATTTAATGTCAAAGTTGTAAAAGAAAGACCGAAAAAATTAACAGGGGACTATAATTTTGGGACGGAGGTAGTAATTTTTAAGCTTGTTAGTGAATAAAGTTTTAAACTTTACTTACTAATTAGTGGATAAGACTAATAAAGTTGTAAACTTTTGTGTTAATTTGTGCTTATTTGATCGGGTGGTTTTATTCTTCTCGTTTTATCATCCGGGTTTTACTTTCTTTACTTTTTGAATCTTTAGTAGTTATTAATTTTAGTGTAATAGTTATGTTTATTTTTATGGAATTAATTGCTATGTGTTGGTTTGCTATGCTTAGTGAGTACACTTTTTATATACTTGTTGAATAGATTATTTCGTGAATTAAGTGTGGTTTTATAAAAGTTAGAAAATATATTGGTTAGTAATTTTAAGTTACTTAGATTGAAATTTTGGTTGTTTAAGCGGGCAAAAGCCGTGAAAATAATTGAGTTTTAATCTAGATATTGATATCTTTTTATGAAAAATTGTTGTTAGAAAATAATTATTTGTAAAAGATATTAATTCATCAATAAAGGACTTAATTGAAATAAGAAACCACACTTAAGGATCTTGATAATTTGATTAACAAGCATATCTTTTCATCATATATTTCTTATTCGCTTGCTTAGCATAATTTAGTTCGTTATTTTTAGTTGTTATCTTTTATCGTTAACTTTAGTTTATTTACTTGCTACTAGTTTTATTATTGTCTTTGCTTTAACCATTATCATTTTAATTAGTCAAAAACCCATAAACTTATATGTTTTTAGTTTAATTTGCGTAACTGCTTATTTGTGTTTAGCTTTCGTGTTTTACATGCTTAATTGTTTCTTTCTTATTAAGTTCCAAAACCCAAAATATTTTTATCCTATTCAAATCACCCGACCTTTAAACAATGAATCGATTTTCCATTACACCCTCGTTGGGAGAACGAACCGGGAGTTCCGTACTTCCGGTAAATCTTATATACTCAAATTTGACAAATCAACCAGAGTCATGGAGAAATGATGTTTTGGGCTGTTAATGTTTATCTTATGCAGAAACTATTCAAGTTGCAGTGTAAGTGATTGATTAAGGAAGAAGAGGCATTTGATGTGGCGGCAGAAGTACGATTTATAGGGTTTGAACAAGGACAAATGCAAAGAAGATTTAGATTTACATGGTATATGGAATGTTTTATGTATTTTGCTTTTCAGCAGAGGATGAACTCATTTTGTTATCGAATAGACTTCGGGAATTGAGATATCCATCCAAAACCAAATTAAAACCTTCACTAACTTGGTGTATTAAGAAATTTGCCAATAATTTTATATACTTAGATGGGACTTATAATTGCATTACTCAGAGTGCAAGGTGCATTAGGCACCGAATAACCGTTATTGATGTGTCATGTTTGCAAATACCTAATAACACCACAATAACTAAAACACTCATGACTCATCCTAAGCAATGACTGTTATTATTGCATGTGGGTCTCACAAAACTCCATAAAAAATACCCACTCACTCACAAAAAAACCAGATGGGAATGGCTTGGGGGTGGGGCGCATTTTGGCATTGTTATGAGTCCAAAAAAAATCCAATGGCGTTGCCAACCATGGCTGCACCATGCACTCTTGTTAATCGGTAAAGTATAAAAACTTCCAAAATACTTTAAAGGGCAAATCGCATAAAAGTGTACTCAACTTATACCCGATTTCAATTTAATGTACTATACTTTTTTTTTCCTAATTTAATGTACCCAACTTTTTTTTGGTTGCAAATGTAGACAATCAATAGGTTAGAAGGTCACATTATACTAGCTAGCAGGTCACCATCTTCTCCACCCCTTTTTTCCGGCGACCCATTTTCCGGCGACCTATTTTTTCAAAAACAAATCTTTCCGACCCATTTTCCGGCTTGAAGCAAACCACTATTTTTGTCATATCCTGAAGTACGTTGACTATATTGCATTTTAAACCTGAGATGCTGATTAGACCCTTGTATATCCAGCAATGAAGCTTGTACATAAGAACCTGAATGGGACACCATCAATTCACGTCCACCATTTTGCCAATTCTGATTACGAGCTCCATGTATAAACGGCTTCATCCACATCTCTTGGTTAGGAAACATGGGTCTCGACCATTGTGAAGGGTCACAAAACGGGTTACCAAAATAAGGTTGCAACGTAGTTGTTCTTGCTTCGTCCGAAGTATCAACGTCGGAAAGATTTGTTTTCGAAAAAATGGGTCGCCGGAAAATGGGTCGCCGGAAAAAGGGGGTGGAGAAGATGGTGACCTGCTAGCTAGTATAAGGTGACCTTCTAACCTATTGATTGTCTACATTTGCAACCAAAAAAAAGTTGGGTACATTAAATTAGGAAAAAAAAAGTATAGTACATTAAATTGAAATCGGGTATAAGTTGAGTACACTTTTATGCGATTTGCCCTACTTTAAAACTTCATATATATGTATAATATGTACAATTTTGGTCTTTTCGACCCGCGAAAATGTAGTTTAAAAAATACAAGTGGTTTACCAGACACCGTTTTACCCATTTTCAAAGTATAACTTATATAAAAGCCTTTACCATACTATAATTTTTGCAAATATAGCTTTAAAACCCATACAAGGACTCCATAAAGCTTTACTTTTCAAAAGACTATAACACTTTGACACGTTGGGGGTTTAACTTGTCTCATAGCTCTGTATCTACACTAATTGCATACACCCAAGGTGATGCACTTTCATCCTTCTACTTCATATTTAAGGCTCTTTACCAATTAATAAGAGTGTATGGTGCAACCATGGTTGGCAGCGCCATTGGATTTTGTTGGGACTAATAACGGTGCCAAACTGCACCCCCGGTGGTTGGAACACCACAACTGCGGCTAAAGCCCTCAGAAGACTATATAGCCGGTGGCTGAAGGGCCTCATGCCTGCACAACTTTTTCCCATTTGCCTCTTTTACCGAAAACTCGACTTCTACAACCCGATAAAGTATAAAAACTTCTAGACTTTAAATCTTCATATATATATATATATATATATATATATATATATATATATATATATATATATATATATATATATATATAGGGAAGGGTTATTTTCAGAACCAAATAATTTGCGAGAACTGCGAGAACCAGCATCAACCAATCAGATTTTTTCTTATATTAATTTGTATAATTTAATTCAAAAGGGCATAATGGTAAAATTACTTTCTTTTATATTTGATTTTTTTTTCAAAAAACGTTTTTTTAGTTCCAGTAATTCAGGGATTTTTTTTTTTTTTTTTTTTTTTTTTTTTTTTTTTTTACATTGTGTGCACATGTGTTTTGCATTATTTGATAATGGTATTTTCCGTTTTTTACATAGGTGTTTTGTATTTGCACATGTATCTATAAAAATATTACATAAGTATGTATACAAACAACAAAACTTTATTAATACAATTATGCAATTTTATACAAACAACAACTTATATTAATACATTTATGCAATTTTATGTAATCTACACATGTGTTTTTCCTCATTGGCCATGTATCTATAAAAAAATATTACATAAGTATGTATACAAACAACAAGACTTTATTAATACATTTATGCAATCTACACATGTGTTTTTCCTCATTGGCCACTCTCGATCTCTTTGTTTTTTCTCATTGTACACGTGTCTTTCCTCATTGGCCACTTTCTACACATGTGTTTTTCCTCATTGGTCACTCTCGATCTCTTTGTACACATGTGTTTTTCCTCATTTTCCTCATTGGCCACTCTCGATTTCTCGATCTCTTTGTAGGCATATGTACACATGTATTTTTAATCCTTGTACACAATCCTTTCCATAACAGCTGAAATTAAACAAAAGAAACAAGTTCATGAAACTGTAAAAACACATATGCATAGAAGGTTTCAAATTCACAAGTATAAAAACACATATGCACACTCAAAAACACATGTGCACACTGAAACGATAAGACGAATAAAAAGTAAGATTTGAACCGTTGCCTATTTAAGAATAAGCAGGTACAACCAACAACACATTTAAAAATGGATTTTGCCTATTTAAGAACATATAAGACCAGTTGCAATAGGCAGGTACAACCAACAACACATTTAGAAATGGATTTAGCCTATTTAAGAACATATAAGACCATTCACCCATTATTTTTTCAACAGTAAATTAATACATCAAATAAATAAAAGAAACCACATCTAGGAAACATCTGATTCGTAACAAAATAAGATGATTGCTACGAGGAACAAATAACACAGTAATAGATTAGTAAAATGATACTTTTCATTAATGAAATATATGGGCCTTGCCACCTGTTTACCTGTTTCCCTTGTTTACCACCTGTAATCCATTCACTCATGTTAACAACCTCAATTCATCATTCTTAAATCTTAAAAACCACACATATTCCATAAACTCATAAAACTAAGCTGCTTTCTTAAACCCTTTTTCATCTCATCTTCTCAAAAGTCAAAAGTCAAGCTTTCCGTCACCAACAAAGACAAGCACACCCACCTTGGTATTTCTGCTAAAAAGTTTGAAAAAAGTTACTGTAAAAAGGTTTTTTTTTTTAAATGCAAACGGTATTTTTTTTAACCTCACATAACCGAGTATCACAATCGGTTGTCTGTGCAACCCTCTTGGATCTTGACCGACTCCAACCCAAATGGCCACAATAAAGTATGTATTTGTTGAAGACATATATGCACTCTTTATATTGGTGATGACCAATCTTTATCAAACATGTCCCTGAAATTACAAGAAACTGTTTATTTTAAACAGTTAGCAAACACACATGTACAAAATAAACATATATGCAAAATTTAAATATCTATGCATACCCCATCTTTGGTATATATGAACCTTAAAACACATATGCACAATCCTTTAATAATTTTTAACCAGCCGTAAAACACATATGCAAACCCCATTTTATTGATTTTTTACGGATTTTTGCTAGATATAAAACACAAATGCACTACCTTAAAACACATATGCATATAATTCAACTAATTTTATATCAACCACAAAACATAAGTGCATCTTTAAATTAGAATTAGCAAACACATATGCAAAATTATGGAGATACAAGATGACAAAACTACAACACTTGTGCACACAACATGACCTGCATAACATGATTAATCTATCAACACTTACTGGAAAACAAAAACTATCAAAAAAAAACCATAAAAGCTAAGTGCAACACAACATGATGTTCTTCCATTTGTGAACCATCATCCAAATCAATTAAACAAAATCTAATATAGATGGTTAAATATAAAAACTATCCCACCTCAATTTGCCAAACCATCCAAATCAATTAAATAATTCAAAAAGTAAACAGCACATGAGGGATTCTAGCAAATTATTGCCACAACAATTCAACAAACAATCAATTTTATAATAATCAAAATGATTCCTAATAAATTACAACCATAAGAAATAAGAATAGGTGAGACAAATGGGTATGTTGTTTACTTGTTACGTAATCGATTTGTCTTATTTTGTTTTAGATAAACAATTTGACCATCAAATGAGATCTGATCATCAAATCAATTAAAATGATTAATATTGACATACTCTTAACAACTATACAAGACAACAAATCAAATAACAAACTGAGAAATCGATCTAATTCATATTATTTAGGTAACCGACTTCATTCAGTATAAAAAATAATGTATTATAAAATTCAAAAACTATGACAAAGGTGGATAAGAAACCAAACAATTCACAGATTCGTACCAGGAAAAAATTGAAGAGCATGCCGTCACCAGATCTATTGTTTAACGCAACCACCACCATAGGTTGAAACGTTTTTTAATATCATTCATCATAATCATCATCGATCTTCATTGATTTTCAGTTTAGAGAGAGGTGGGGTGAGAGGAAAAAAATAGAGCAGCGGTTTTGTTTGCATAGAGAGAGAAAAAAATTAATTAGGTCACTATAAAAAACTGATAATTATAGTGAGACTAAATCCCATTTTTACCCCTTGCTTGTTTATAAAACACTCCTAAAAAATTTCTTAATTTACAGAAATGCCACAATCTCTCTTAGCCTTTGATCTAATATTTAATGGTTAAGATTGGTTCTCGCAGTTCTCGCAAATTTTTTGGTTCTGTATATAACCTTACACTATATATATATATATATATATCAATAATATGTACAAGTTTGGTCTCTTCAACTCGCGGAAATGTTTTTTACAGAATACCAGTTGTTTACCAAACACCATTTTACCCATTTTCAAAGTATAACTTATACAAAAGCCTTTACCATACTATGTTTCTGCAAATATAACTTTAACACCCATACAAAGACTTCACAATGCTTTACTTTTCAAAGGACTATAACACTTTGACACGTTGAGGGTTTAACTTGTTCCATAGCTCGGTATCTACACTAATTGCATACACCCAAGATAATGCACTTTCATCCTTCTACTTCATATTTAATGCCTTTATCCGTGACCACATATTATCCGCACAACCTACAAAACATGTCAACTATAACACATAAGCTTTCACTTAGTAAGTAACCATATTATAACTTCATGCATCAAATAACATATTTGCATAATGAAATATCCACATTTAATCCAAAGACTATTGCCATTCATTACTTGCATCCCCATGGACTATAATCACAATTATCAAACTGTAAAAACATAATCACATAAACAAATTCACCACATACCTTAAATAATTTATAACCATTAGACTAACACCCAATTTAGCTACACAATCCAACTATCCAAGTCTATATTACTTCCATACTCATTAGGCCAAGGTTCTTATGCCTTAACACATTAATTCACAAATACATAAAAAGATAATATCAATACAACATATGTCATAATCATAGTTACTTACCTTGACTCGTTAGCTATAACCAAGAACATCATCATCATCATCCTTATCTGATTCCTAAACTGTAATCATCACAAATCATAAAGACTTTATACATTTACAAATAAAGGGTTTCCAGTCTTACCCAAGACATACCCATCTCATTATTAACCTTCATATGAGCATTACTATGGTCAAATAAAAAATCAATGCTATTTTAGTCAATACCCATTAAGGGACTTAACCAAAAACGTCAATATGTGGTTGATCTTTTCATCTTTTCTAAAATATATCCATCATTCACCCTCAAACACATTTTCTATAAATACCCCAAAATCTCATATATAGATGAGTTATTTACTAATTAAGCTTAATTAGCAATTGGGATTAATTGAGTTAAATAGTAGATACACATTTAATTGATTTAGATTAAACAAAGCCTGGGAAGCCCATGGTGGGCCCCATACGTCGACCGAACTTCTTAGGATGTTCAAGCTTGACTTGACTTGTTGGCTAAGTTATCTTTAAGTATTTAGATAAGTATCTTTTAAAGGTCTATTTATTTTCCTTTTTTTTCATAGGATAACTATTTCCTTGTTAGATAACTACTAATTTTGTCATGAATATAAACAAAATTTGGTATTAGATTAATTAAGAATTGCAAAAGTAACAAAACCCTAAATCCTTCTCCTCCATCCATTTTGTTCGTCAGACAAAACACACACACACCACACAAACACATTGTGTTTGTGTTGTTGATTTGATCATTGGACTATTCGTGATGTAAAGGTGATCTAGCCTAGCCACTAATAGAGTTGGTATAGCGTTAATGTGGACTAACCGTGGAAGAGATCATATACTTTGATCATGGTTTGTTATGTTGCTTGAAGATCTACAAAGTTCATCTTTGCTGGTTTAGATATAGGAATGTAATTTATGTTATATGCATGATTAATTAAATAGCTGGTGTATAAGGGTTCGTGGGGAAAACCTTTCTTGTAAATATGATTTTAATTAAATATTTCATTGTGCTAATTAATATGTTTAATTACTTATTGAATGCTGAAATAAAAATTTCAAATTATTGTCTGTTACACACTGTTTTAAAATTTCATGTACAACTAACTTATGCAACTTCGGAAAAAAAAGGTTACGAGATAATAATCAAGTTTGAGAAGTGTTCTATTTAAGTCACCCAAACATAATAATTTCTCAATAATGAAACATGATTGAAATTTTGAGTGATTTTTATGATAGAAAATATGATAGTAATAATTTGACTGAAATAAAATTCACAATTAACGAGCATTTGTTTATGCTTATTTTTAAGCTTATGAACTTATGTATTTTCATGTTAATATCATAAGCCTACCTTTTTTTCTATTTTTTTTTCTTTTTTTTTTCTTTTATAAGTTTATTATTCCCTGACAATATAAGCTCATTAGCTTTTGAGTAAACCAAAAGATATAATCTTTTGAAACATAAACCAAAACCACATAAACTCCTAAACTCAAAACAAGCCTAAACAAACAACCCTCAGATTGTGTGTTTGGTGGAACAACCATACATGAATCATCAATTTTCACATGTGAACCCCCCTCTTTACCCACACGCGAAACCATCGATTTTGAGGTGGTTCGGTCATCCCGACCACCGTACAACATTTTATTGTTTTTATGTGTGAGTTTGTTATAGCGTATGTTGTGTTTAAGTGAGACATGTATGTGTTTTGTATTTAGTATTAATCATTAGGAGTGTATGGTCATGAGAGTGTATGGTGATGTGACAATTATATAGTGGAACATTTAATGGTGGGTTTACTTAACCACAAAAGGTGTTTTTAACGAAATTAATTAGAGCCGAAACTTATATTATAAGCTGTAAGTTGAAGTTTTATTTTAATAATGATGTTTTGCGAATTAGTTGTAGGTATATCTTATTATCGTAAACACACATCAAATTAAATCATATACATTTCAAGCTTTTGTATATTTATCTATAATACTTTGCAAGATATTTTAGTAATTTTACTATATATATAAGAGCTTTTGTTATTTTTATAAGCTCATTTTGATTAGCTTGAGCTTATCACAAAAGCCCATGTAAGCCCGCATCTGAACGCAACTTAGCAACGAGTGTGTACTATTTGACTATTCTCAAGCAGAGAAAAAGAAAACCCTAGGGCGTCTAAACTCTCTTTCACCATTTGCCGCTGTTGCAACAACAGAGGTAGGTAGGCGTTGATTTGCTATTCAATATCTTGTTTTTTATTATTCATGTATACGTCTCTTATGCAATATTATTACTATGATTATTAGTATTTATTACATTGCTCATCCTTACTTGAAATATCGCCTAGGCGCAGAGTACTCGGATTGAAATTATTAACAAATTATATGTATGACATGTTCTTAAGACCCAGAAATATGTTTAGAAACAAATCCCGTGTGTTTTTAATTACCGGATCGTAATGTTGTGGATCGCACAAGTTCTGCATTGGAAAAGTACGGGATAAATATTTTGTTTGATGCACTACGCGTTTTCTTGCATAGCTCGAAAATATATATAGCATACATATTACATATACATGTGATGAGTCACTTGGTATGGTACTTGACTACCTGGTAATAATAGCGATATTTGAATATAAAATATAGTTGGTATATATGTAAATGAAATTATGTGTGAGTTGATATTTTGTGTTATCGTGTGTGATATATAGGGTGATTGGCCGATTGCTTGGGAGGTATGCATAGCATGATACATTTTTGAAACTAAAATGTAGTTGGTATATATGTTAATGAAGTTATGTGTGAGTATATTTGATGTTATTTTTTTGTAGGCATCAAGTCATGAGTAGATTGGAAGATTTACCTGCAGATGTCATGTTTGATATTTTACTACGACTCCCCCTGAAGTCGATCGTCATATGCAAATGCATATGCAAGAAGTGGCAAAATCTGGTATCGGATTCTTACTTTGTTGATCTTCGTATGTCGAGGTCACCTGAGTGCCTTTTGATTTATCAATCCAAGTTTGTAACTGAAGACTCTCATCCGGGAATTTTGAACTTATTGGAGATTGAAGACCAACCTGATCATAATCATCTACTCCGTGACCCTTTCATGGGTATTGATATGGCGGATCTTTTCCCAGGATCAATAATTTCCCTAGTGGGCTCAGTCAATGGTTTGGTTTGCTTGTGGGAGTACTTATGGGATAAACGTAACCAGACTCACATATGTGACAACACTCACATATGTAATCCAATCACCAGAGAATATATGATTCTTCCTAAACAGCAATTTGATGTAACAAAATTTTGGGATGCAAGGTATGGTTTTGGAGTTTCTGTAAAAGGGGAATACAAAGTGATACGAATTTTAGGTGATTCATTTAAAATCGAGGTTTACACCCTTGGCACAGATCAATGGAGAAGTTTAGATGTCCCCAAATACCTAAAAAATATGGACCTCTTCCACGGAACATTTTTTGAGGAACAAGTTTATTGGATTGTTAACGATCAGCTACTTTCTTTTGATTTAGACAGCGAGACATTTAAACTAGTTCCATTTCCTTCTCTTCCCGGTGGTGAAACGTTGACTGGATTGGGAGTCCTGAATGGTTGCCTCAGTGTATTTTATATGACTCCTTATGAATTAGGTATACGGGTGATGAAGGATCATGGGACTGCGAGGCAGATTGCAAAATTCGATAACCCTTGGACTCTAACATCAAAACAATGTTTTCCTCATTCTTTCATTGATGGTTTAAATGGTAGAAGTATTTTAATGTTCCATTACCTAGAAGATGACGATCAAGAACGCAAACTGAAGGCACATTGTCTCGAGACAAATACATATGAAGACACTGCGATATCCGGCAGAATGTTTCAAGTAAAAACTTATCGTCCTAGCCTATTGAAACTCCATAAATTTCAAGCATCAGCTAAGGTTCATGTCTTCTAAAGGTCAGGAAACATTTTGCCATTTCATTTCTATTTATCAATTGATTTTCTTAATTCAGATGTTTTAACTACATATGTGGTCACTAGAAATATATTTTGCTCCTGGGGTAATGTAATGGTGAAATTTGATACTACCAACACAAAGAAGTATAGATCTCATAAATCAACACACAATTTTACTTGAGTAATTAAATATAAATAATATACATGCTCTTTCTACTTAGTAGGGGTGTGACTACCACTTAATTCACAGGTTTTGCAGTTTTTATGTTATCTACTTCATAATGTTTTGGGTTGTTAATGTTTATATTGTGCAGAAACTATACAAGCTGTTCTGTAATTAGTGGTTGATTAAGGAGGAAGACGCATTTGATGTGGCCACCGAAGTGCTATTTATAGGGTTGGAACAAGGACGAATGCAGAGAAGATTCAAATTTACATTGTTAATGCACTACAAAAAATAGTGCTACTCTCCGC
Source organism: Chrysanthemum seticuspe (assembly GCA_019973895.1). NCBI lineage: Eukaryota > Viridiplantae > Streptophyta > Magnoliopsida > Asterales > Asteraceae > Chrysanthemum > Chrysanthemum seticuspe. Next base: position 69,179,966 of record BPTQ01000006.1, on the reverse strand, counting down.
ACTTATTTTGCTACGGTATGATAAACTGTGGACTTTTTTTTATATGGATAATAATTTTGCTACATTTATATGTGTAACAAATATTTAAAAATATAATCCACATATATAAGTGTGTACAATTACAATAATGCTACACTTATATGTGTCACAAATGTTTTCTTTATGTTGCATTTCAGCAGCAGAGGATGAACCTATTTTGTTATGACATAATGAATAAATTTTCGCAACTAAGATATCCATGCAAAACCAAAACCTTCAAAAACATACTTGGGCAAAAGTATGCGGTAGTTATGTTTATATTAAAGTATGAACTTTTTATCGTGGGATAATTTAAATTTACGACGGAATGCGTATTAACTAGCTCACGTGGAATGTGTGTTATATGGTCTGTGTTTTACTTCAGAAAGAATAACATGGCACATCTTAATCAGTAGAAGGAACTGATTCAAGAACTTTTGAAAGAAGGTTGAAACAATGAGCAACTTTTCATTGTTCATGAGCAAATATCCAAATGAAAATTGTTCTTCTTAGTCGCTAGCAAAATCGTCCAAATCTATTTCATCTAATTATTGATTTGAGTTTCCACCAAAACAAACCAATTTTGTTTATGTGGGTTGTATAATCATGTCATAATCACTGACAATTTGTAAAATTCATCTACCCAACTACACGTCTTTAGTTTTCCAATCATATATCACAATATTTTTGAACTTTCAAATCCAAACAATTTATTTATAAAAGTTTGAGGAAATTGAAAAAATAAATTAACAGTCAAACGATGTATCACATGTGATATAACATTAATTTATATGTTTAAACACAAAATATACTCTCGTAAAATGTTCATAAGTATTTGTATAAAACTCTTAAAGATTCGCCATTTTTTGGAATATAGACATGGTGAACCATTTGGAATTCTACACAAATATTTATGCCCATTTTACGATAGCATGTTGAGTGTTCGAATTTTTAAACTGGTGTTATATCATATATGATATATCATGCAACCTGTACCAAAAACCTCTTTAAATAAAGATTATCAAAATTATATGAAAGTGCCATTGAAAGATAATTAAAAATTAGTGTTTAGTCCCTTAGTTTACAAGATTTTTAATTCTGTTATGAAATGTAGAGAATGAGAGATTGAAATGTAGAAGAGATTAATTGTTCTTGATTAATCTCAATAAGTTATAATTAGGAGGCATTTTATAAGGCTTAATAGGAAAACCTTGCTACTCTCTCGAGATATCCACACACCGAGACATAAATATATATATCCTCACTCACTCTGTCATCCAATTCGATGCAATATTCTTATCCTCATCATCTCGCGGGTGTCCGGGAACCTCATGGATTTTTTTCGATGTAGTGTTAATTTTTGATAAAAACACTGATTTTTCATAAATGCATCTGGTCTTCGAAATGTGTTTCCAGTATTATAGTTTAAAAGATTTTGTGCACCCGATCATATTTAGTCCTGGCTCCTTCCCTGCCTGCATCCACAATTCCTTACATGAACAATTCATCAACACAATTCAAAAAACCCACGTCACACTAATCAAATTCAACCCATTTCTTCAAAAGGGTTTGCAACACATCCAAAGAAAATCCCTGTTGTTAATGGGGAATCTTATCTTTTTGTTCAATGTTGCAACAATCCCATTTTAACAACATCATCGTCGATGTGACCGAAATCTCGTTGTAACAGTAGATTGTGGTTGGATAAGCTGGTGTGGCAGGTTACGTTGATGGTCGAGCGGTTGCAGCAAAAAGAGATGTCATGATGATGCAAGTTGTAATGATAGGAAAAAATTTGGAAGAGTCCTTTGCCCAAAAACACGCTGAATATGGTTGCTAGAAAGCTAGTTGTTGAGACTATGAAATGGTGGCATAAGTGTATATGTGTGTCTTACTTTTTGTAGAGTTGTATACATGTAGGTGGATGAAGAAAGGCTAGGTAAATTGACAATGGTGATCTTATGTGCAAGGTATATGAGGGGACTTAACGGCAACGTTTAATTACAGACAACCAAGATAAGGATATATGTTGCAAAAAAAAAAAAAAAAAAAAAAGAAAGATCAAAGACTATAGTAAATTTCAGTAGAACCACAAGGACGAACGATATAATTTACTCACAAGAATATTAAAAAAAATAAAAAAATAAAAAAGGAATCTGTTTAAATTAAGCCGTATATCAATTATTGCTTATATTATGCAAATATCGTTTCTCCCAAAGCATCATATATATTCAAACGATTGTCGCACAACTTTAAATCAATAGTTCGAACTTTAGTTGAAGGCTATGGAGTTTGTTTCAAAGTGGGTTTCGATCTTGGAGGTAATTCTTTAACTGTTTCATAACAAAATCTAGTGATGTTACACGTTTTCACAATTTATCTAAAAATTAGGTTGCAAGAATTTTAATTGAGCTAATCGAGCTCTTTGGAATTTAGTAACTTTTTAAGCTCGAGTACAAAATACGAAAAACAAAAACAAGATCATCTTGACTTTGCAAAGGCTTGAATTAATGTCTCATCGAGCTTCGTTGAGCTTTATGTCAGTATATTTATGGATGAAAGTCTTCATGGTATGTTATTATTGGAGTTTATAACGAATTGATAAACATCATTTTTAGGGTTAAAGTTAAGATATGATGTTTATAAGTTCGAGCTTTCATATGTATGTATGTCTAATTAATTCCAACATGAGTTTTTGTTTTCTTTGAGATACAGTATTATAGCTCATAATTTATATACGTTCTGTATAAGTTTTCATAAATACATATATTATATATGTATAATAAGATCTATGAAAATCGTAGATTCTTACTATTATAGACTTGGTTGTGTATGTAAGTTGATAGTTAGTGTGAATTTTTGTAGACGCCGTACGTGTCTCGGAAACTACAGTCTCATCGCAATCCATCCTTGGAAGACTTACCTGAAGAACTCATTTGTGATATTTTATCACGACTTCCAGAGACTACAATCATCTACTGTAAGTGCGTATGCAAAAGGTTGCGAAATCTAGTTTCAGAAATTCGGTTACCTAAGTGCCTTTTGATTTATCAATACCAGAGTATGATTGCGGTCCAACACCACCCAGGAATTCTGAAGTTGGTGGAGATTGAAGAAGAACTAGATCAAAATCGTCACTCCATGACCCTTTCAAGGGCATCGATATGACAAATCTTTTCCCAGGATCATTTATATTCCTAGTGGGCTCTGTCGATGGTTTGGTCTGCTTGTGGGAGCTTACTGATGAATGTGATCGCACTCACATATGTAATCCAATGATCAGAGAATATATGACCATCGCTAAACAAAAAATTGATGTAAAGTATTTTTTGAATATTGTAAAGTATGGTTTCGGAATTTCATTGGCAGGGGAATACAAAGTGATACGGATTGTCAGCGGTGATCCAGATAAAATAGAGGTTTACACCCTTGGCTCCCATCAATGGAGAAATTTGGATGTCTCTTTCGAGTTTAACTATCTAAGCTTGTGGGACCACGGACTATATTTCAATGGCCATATTTACTGGATTTTGGGTCATCAGCTTTTATCTTTTAATTTGGACAAGGAGAAATTTCAACTTTTTCGGTTTCCTCCCACTCCTCCTAATCAAAGTGTAGGACCGATAAAACTAGTGATTCATGTGGTTCGGGGGGTCGGGGAAGCTCAAAGAATGAGAAAGACATGGTTATTCTATTAGATAGAAAAGGGGAAGATGTGTGTGTTTCTTGAGAGAAGAAGAAGAAACCACACACACTTCTTTACAAAAAATGAACTTCCTACCCTCCTAGTTGGGACTAGGAGGGGTATTTATACTTCAACAAGCCTAACTTAGCACTATTGACTAAACTAGTCCTTGTGAATGAGTAAAAGAAGAAACTAATGCAATTCCCGTAATGACTTCACTTTAGCGAGGCTAACAATCTCTCCCCAAGTGATGTCATACGGGAGTTGCTTACAATGTTCCCTACAAGCAAAATCAAATACAAAACATAAGCGCATCAGCTCCAAGAGTGTCTTCATAGTCATCAAACTTCATGAATCTTCTCAGCTGCCATCTCTTTACTTGCAGAAGAACAATGCGAGCAAATCTAATTAGGGATAAAATATGACCTTTTTGCTCTCCCCTAATTAGTGCTCTCCCCCAAACTGACAACCTTTCTGATGAATTTCCTGAATTCGAAGAAGTCTTTTGATAATTAAATTAGAACCGTCTTTAGTCTTCTAACACGCAGCGGAAAATGTAGAAAAGACGGTCGACTCGACCTTCTTCAAGATTGTCCATTCAGGGGAATAAGATATCAACATCTTCATCTCACCAAATGCATTCCAGTTATCTTTCATATATCAAATCAGCCCATGATGTACACATTTCTCTCCCCTGATGGTTACGATTTAACGGAATCAGCATACAATTGTGTACATGAAACATTAACTGGAAGCACTCTATCATAAATCATATCAGCCCGTGAGAAGATGTCGATGAACAATACCATTTGAAATTGTCTAACTCATTTCAACCCCCTGTATCAAAATTCAACGGCTGTCTGTAGTAACCACATGTGAGGATAACCCAATATGACGAACTTGAGGATGAAGTAAAATCTCCCGGAATAGTTACTTAAGCTTGTACTATCCTTGTGAAAAAGAACGGTGTACCCATTGTACAAAACCTCTTGACGTATCCTCAACTACGTGAGACACCGAAAGTGATAGCTACTTTGTGGGTTAAGAGAGAAAGAATCACAAAAGTAACTAGATAGCAAGTCTTCATCACACTCAATATATTTGCCCAGACAAGTCATCTTCGTGGAAGGGAAGAAAGAAAGAAGACGAAATAAGTACACGCGCCCGTCAAACTTCACTTCACACCCAAATAAATAATAAAGAGTCATCTCCGTGGTCACACTTCAAATTCATCAAAACCTTTAGCCGTGAACGTGTATCCTCCGTGAAATTTACCATACCAAAAATACCATTGGGATTTCCAATAATAAAAAATTGTATCCAAAAATTTGTAACACAAAAATTGGATAGAATTTAACTTTATCCGTTTAGTCCTACTCGATGACCAGTCCACATAAACATTTAATCGCTTGTAATAATAAGTCCATTCCATCTTTCAGCCCAAGACGACTTGCAGACACAAAGCCCATTTAAGTCATGTTGTGCACCCGGTTATAAACTATCTCAAACACATCATGACCTAAACCTAAATCACACACTTCGGATAAAAACGCCTACCACCAAACTTTTCTCTCACCTTCGTCAAAAACGAGTCATCCAGAAATCCTCAATCTCATCTCCTAATAATTATAACCGAATACGCCCATACCGTTACCTTGTTTTTCAATTAAAGCTTTAGTCCGAATCAAGGAATTTTGAAGAGCTTCAAGATCCTTTGAAGGGGGTCTCGGGTAAGATTGAATGAGATGTTGATTCGATTTTAATTTTGTCAAAAAAACGAATAAAAGAAATAAAGTAACATTCTTGTTATCCTTGTTTCTTTAAATTCGGATAGAATCACAAGAGAATCAATGATGAAAACGTTTGAACTTTTCTGAGATCAAATTGTTTTTTTTCTTTTTGAGTCGTGAATGAGATGGATTTGATGGAGTCGAGGTAGGATAGATTTGGAATAGGTTGTTGGCAGTTTATAAGATGTTATTTGATACGTTGTTCTAATGTTTGGACTGATGATGGTTTACACTGAGGTCTCACGAGTCTGTGTTTGGTATATGGTATTTGGTATGTGGTCGTGGTCATGTTAAGTCAAGTCTACGCGTAACTTCCTTGGATCAGCTCTACGCATAATATCTTGTTAATAAAACCTTATGCGTAACATTTAAGCGTAGCTTCTTAAGCGTAGACCTGGTCATGGTTATGCGTAAGCCAAGGCTTATGCGTAAAGAACCTTACGCGTAACCTGGTCTTAGGCGTAAACATACGCATAATTTTTTTCTACGCGTAACTTCACAGCTACGCGTAACTTCACTGTAGATTCTTCTTACGCGCAAGTTTAGGGTTTTGACCTTTTGACTTTTTTTCCGGCGAGTTTTTCCGACCAAAAACCCGACCAGTCTTCATAAAATACCCAGAAACAGCATATGAATGCTTCCTTTTGACAGTTTGACCATGAGAAGATGACGGTTGACCACTTTTGTTTCACGGTATTTGGTACAAAAAAAGTCACATAATTTACCATTGTTTGGACCATCAAAAGTGGACACAGAAACAGATGTACATCAATGAATACCCAATAGACTTTTTTGAATATGACCAAATAAAGATACTCATAAAGTTTCAAAAACTGTTTTACCAAAATATACGGAAATTTTTTTTTTCCGGATCTAAAAATATGAGTAAAAGCAGCCAAAAACTTATACAAAACCACACAAATCGATAAAAATACACAACCTGGCTCGTTATACCAATTGTAGGACCGTTAAAAACTATGATTCATGTGGTTCGGGGGATCGGGGAAGCTCAAAGAATAAGAAAGACATGGTTATTGTATTAGATAGAAAAGGGGAAGATGTGTGTGTTTCTAGAGAGAAGAAGAAGAAACCACACACACTTCTTTACAAAATATGAACTTCCTACCCTCCTAGTTGGGACTAGGAGGGGTATTTATACTTCAACAAGCCTAACTTAGCACTATTGACTAAACTAGTCCTTGTGAATGAGTAAAAGAAGAAACTAATGCAATTCCCGTAATGACTTCACTTTAGCGAGGCTAACACAAAGAATCATAGGGATTGGAAACAGTTGTTTGGGAGTCCTAAAAGGTTGCCTCTGTTATTTATACAAGTCTGATAAGGCATTCATATTTTGCGTCATGACAAAGGAACACAAGATGAAGAAATATTGGCATAAAGAGTTGGAGATAGCAGAAAGTACTTTAGAAAAAATGTTGCCTATACGTGTCATTGATGGTTCGAGCGATCAAAGTATTTTAATCGTCCAGAATAGAGAGAATTATCAACTGGTTGCATATTGTCCGGAGACTAATAAATTTGAAGACACTACATTATCCGAGACTAATTTCAGAATATATAATTATCGTCCTAGCTTTCTTAAACTCCGGAACTTCCAATCATAAGCCAGAATTCATGTCTTCTAAAGGTCTGGAAACATTCCCATTGAAATTTCTGATTTAAGAATTTGTTTTAGTGCAGTATGATACCATTGCATTTACATTTATCAGTTGATTTCCTAGTTCACTTGTTTCAAGTGCATGTTACTCGACAATTTTGTTTTTCGAAAATGGCAATTTTATTAAAAGAGAAAGAAGCTACATTTATCAGTTGATTTGGATAGTAAATTGTTTGTATTATTTGATGCACAATGAATATTTAGCACACTATAATTTCACAAATACAAAAATAAAATGTTGCTCATGATTCGACATACGATTATATATACTTAATTTATTGAATTAACTAATTTATACCTAAAGCAAGTTCTTTTTAGTACGGGTAAATGTTATTAAATCAGCAGCTGGGGCACGTTTGAGGCATCACCCAAAGTCATAGTAGGTACATGAATCACACGCTTTGAACTCTTTTGGTGATGAATAATTGTTACTGGTTTCGAGCAGTATTACGTTTTTTTTATCTACTCGCTGTATGGATGTGTTTTTCAGTTGATTTTAAGCTATCTGTAGGAATTATAATCCCGATTCCTGTATAATTCTTTACTTTCTCTAATCACATATTCACATCATCCATTTATAGTTTCTCTATTTCCATGTTCTAATGAAATATGTACATGGAATTAAAACAATCATGTTTACATGAACACACACTAGATCGGAAGTAGCTAATTTCGGAAAACCATAGATAATAACCATTCTACAAATAAACCATACGCCTTATTTAACAATGAGATTTTTGAGAATCAAAACTTTATTAAAAAATAAATAAAAACAAAATGCATGATTCAAGACTCTTAGGTTGTGTTTGTTTTTAAAAAAAAAAAGTCTTACTAGCCCTCTTACTCTTACCAGTAAAAGGAGGGCAGACGTTTTGTTTGTTTGTTTTTTTTTCTTTTGAGTAAGACCACATATAACATCTTACTCAGTAAAAGGTGGGGGACTTGTCTTACTGCCTCTTACTTGTCTTGTAAACTTTATATAATATATTTGATTGTTTATTAAGAATGTTATATTTATGATAAAAAATCTTGTTTCGTATTTGTATAAGTTACTTATTATCGCATTGCGTTGGTTTAATAAACAAATTGCAAAAACGAGCACTTAAAATCATTCGGACAATTATACAAAAACAAACAACATTATTTCGTTCATATTTAAACTTTCTAGCCACCTCTTACTAGTAAGATGTGGTAGTCAGATTCAGACCCAAAACATCTTAATGAAACAAACACACCCTTACACCATGAACTACGTCAAATTAGAAATCGAAACTACAGACTAACTTGCCCTACTGCTAAGATAATTCCCTAATTGAAACTGAAAATTTGCCAATGAATTTGTTAGAACATGTAATATATCACATACATAAAAAATGTGATACAATAACAACATTACTGCTGAGTTATGAGACCCAAAAACATGCAGTCACTCGTTAACATTATTTTTTGTTCCTTGGTGATTATCGGCTAAAATTTTCCCAAGTTCTTCGGTTACGATGCACTTCCCTGCAGTATATAACTTCTCTTGTACGGTAGAGTTTGTGATCAAAGCTTGAAGTTCTTCCCCAAGTCCCTGCACATCACATATCAATTGGTAAAATTCATGTTGCACTTATTGTATGTATATCAAGTAACAATTTTGCTCCACATAGTTTTGAGTACAAGTGTTACTATATTATTTTTTTGCTATTTTTTTAGCATTTAATTTTAAAAAAGATGCAAAGAGAGTGAATCAGTTTGAGTTATACTGTATAGTAGATATATATGAACCAAAGAGTTTATAAATAACACAAAGTATTAAAAATAGGAACAAGTGAGTAGGGGTGGAAACGAGTCGAGCCGCTCGTGAAAAGCTCGAGATCGAATCGGTAAAAAGCTCGAACGAGCTGAGCCTAAACGAGCTCGAGCCCGAGCTCTATATAAAAGGCTCGTTTAGGCTCGCGAGCCTAAACGAGCCCTAGAAATATATACGTATATATATTTCTATACGTATAACCGTGTTAACGAGCTCGAGCCTTGTGTTAACGAGTCGAGCTTTGTGTTAACGAGCCGAGCTCGAGCTTGTGAAAAATTTCACGAGCCGAGCTCGAGCTCAAAATGTGAGGCTCGAAACGAGCTCGAGCTTTTTATATATAAACGAGCCGAGCTCGAGCCTAAACGAGCTCGAGCTCTGCTCGGCTCGTTTTCACCCCTACAAGTGAGTGATTAAAATTACCGGAGAAGAGCCCATGTGTTGCAAAACGGCAACTTGAGCTTGCAAGAACTTGATGTACTTAAAAGCCGCTTGAAACATCTCGGCGGTAGTCATCCTATGACCACCAGGAACCAGCTTCCCGAGCTCCATCGTCTTCTCACTTATCTTCCTTCGCCTCGCCCTTGCCGCCATACTTTGAGCCGATAACTTTCTCCCCTCTCCTTCACCATTCTCCGCCACTTGTAAACTCTCACCTAGATTTACAACACTATACCCATGTCCCATATCATTCGACATAGCCATCATATCTTCAGAACCACTACCATTTTGGTATATTTCGGGCAAGGGTAGTAGTTCTTGCTGAATTTGTTTGCATACATTATTAGGAACAAGTTGACATGAATCATACGAATTATACAAACAATGTTCTGGATGCATTTGTTCACATACATCAGGAACAAGTGGATATAAATCAAACGAATTATACGAACAATATTCTGGTTGTATTTGTATTTGCTCCATCGGGGAGAACTCTTGGGTATGAAATACATTCGGAACGAAAAGTGGATTCGAGTAATATTCTGGCTGCATCTGCTCCATAGGAAAGAACTCTTCATGGTCAAATACATCTGGACCTAGTGGATTAGAGTAATGCTGTTGTGATATTGGATTATAAGATGCGGTTAAAGTAGGGTATTTGATGGTGTTTTGAATTGGGAAGTTAGTGAAGTTATTGTTGATGGTTGAGAAGTGATTATCACTGGGTTCAAAAAGGTTAAAGTTGTCATGAAATTGCGAGATTTCGAGTGGCTGAGGGACAATGGTTTCGTGGCGGAGTTGTGACAATGTTGGCCAGTTGGAGCAAAAGCTGAGAGACGCCATTGACAATGATTTAATGAAAGATTTGATGCGTTGAAAAGAAGTGAATAAGTATAACAAAATTGTTATTGAAGGTACAGAAAGAATGACAGTGGACCTTAGCTTATAAAAGGATGGGTTGAGATCCGTGAAAAAAAATAAAAAGGCTAGAAAGCCTATCATTGATTGCCATGTGTCCTCCACCCACTCCCTCCTTTTTTCTTATTAAATTTGGTTAGAGGGGTATTTTTGTCATTTAACCCGTTTTTCATATTCCACCCCAAATTTCAAACGCAAATAACTTTCAAACGACAAACTTTTACGAAAAACCGATTTCACCATAATTTTTAAAATTCGATTCTCTTTAATTTGGTATAAATCTTGATAAATATTTCAAACTTTTTTTTTACATATCAAATGGTTCTTGATTTTCTTGATTTTTTTGGCATTTTCGGCCCTATTTTTTACGCTCATAAATGTCGAATCTTGAAAAACTTAAAACATGAAAGTTATAGATTTTTGTTCACTCTTTACCCAGAAATTTAAATCACTCAAATTCGATGTCATATGGGTAAGATATCGCACGTTAAAGATGGTGTTTTACTCACATTTGTTGCATACAAGGTGTTTGATGAAATGTCTAGCTTAGATTTTTAGTGTTAAAGTTGAGCTTAATGCACTAATTTTTGTCCCACAACGCATCATTAATCATTTTTTCAATGTAAGATTCAAAAAGTGACGTTTTTAATAGTTAATGTTTTTAACTATTAAAACTGATGAACCAAAGTGATGAACTGATGAACCAAATCAAACTGTTAAAAAAAAAGCATAAAAGCAAAACTGATGAACCTAACTAAACTGATGAACCAAACGAATAACTGATGAACCAAACCAAAACTGAAACTATGATTGATGAACTAAACCAAACTGATGAACCAAACCAATAACTGATGAACCAAACCAAAACTGAAACTATGATCGATGAACCAAACCAAACTGATGAACTAAACCAAAAACTAATGAACCAAAACCAAAACTGATGAACCAAACCAAAACTGATGAACCAAACCAAAACAGAAACTATGATTCATGAACCAAAACCAAAACTGATGAACCAAACCAAAACTAAAACTATGATTCATGAACCAAACCAAAAACTGATGAACCAAACTAAAACTGAAACTGTGATTGATGAACCAAGATAAACTGATGAACAAAACAAAACAAACACCAACATGTTAAGCTGAAACTATGATTGATGAACCAAAATAAACTGATGAACTATGTTTGATTTGGTTCATCACTTTTGGTTTGGTTCATCAGTTTTGTTTAGTTCATCAGTTTTGATTTGATTCATCAGTTCATCAGATTGATGAACCAATATTAACTGATGAACAAAACGTGCATTTTTATTTTATATTAACGACTAAAAAAATATCACTTTTTGAATCTTACATTAATAAAATGATTAATGATGCGTTGTGGTACAAAATTTAGAGCATTTAACGCAATTTTAACACTAAAAATCTAAGCTAGACATTTTATCAAACACATTGTGTGCAATAAATATGACTAAAACGCCATTTTTAACGTGCGATATCTCACTTATTTCATATCGGATTTGAGTGATTCAAAAACTTGTGTAAAGAGTGAACTAAAATCTACAACTTTCGTGTTTTAAATTTTGCGTAAATCAACCTTTAAATTAGATAAAAGTAGGGTCGAATATGCCGAAAATTTCAAGAAAATCATAACCCACTTGAAATCTTAAAAAAAAATTTCGATTTATATATCAAGATTTATACCAAATTAAAGAGAATCGAATTTTAAAAATTATGGTGAAATCGGTTTTTCGTAAAAGTTTGTCGTTTGAAAGTTATTTGCGTTTGAAATTTGAGGTGAAATTAAAAAAATTGGTCAAATGACCAATATACCCCTAGACGAAATTAGTAAAATAAAAAGGAGGGAGGAAGTTGGTGGACAGGTGTCAAGTTATTAGTGGCTTTTTAGACTTTGAAAACTTTCCCTCTTTTTAATAGATCCGCTCTCATAAAAGGATTGGGGGGGGGGGGGGGGGGGGGGGGCACTGAACATAAAACGTGGAGGAATCAGTCAAGCAATTAACGGACTCTCGCATAATTAGGAGAAGTTTAGGTTCTATACAAGTTACATAAATCAACCTCTAAGTATGAAAAATACAAATTAGTCACTAGCATTTACAAACAAACAATAGCTAGTGTTTATACATGTATATTGTCTGTTACGTTGTTTAATTTTATAATTAAAAGTCTTAGCATATACTACGTAATAAGATAATTCAATAGATTTATGCTTTTGTTCACAAGATTTCTTGGGACATTATATTGCGTTCCAATATTGTTTTTAGTTCATTTGTAATAAACATGACCTATATGTAATTTAAAAAAACGGGTATTTCGTTAAGACACTCTAACAAGACATTAGAGGAAAAGAAATTACAACCAAGTCATAAAAGCTACTTTCGATCAATGATCCAATAGGTTAAGATATATTTAAGGAAGGTTTATGTGAAATCGACAATTTTATTTAAGCGAGCTAACATATTTACAAGAAAAAAGGAAATGATCAAGATGTGACGTACCCACAAAAAATAGGGGAATTTTATCAACCTAAACTAAGCTTCAAACTACGTGATTAAACTACTTTTTTTTTTTTTTTTTTTTTTTTTTTTTTTTTTTTGAACGGCATACCTGATTAAACTACTTAACAATGAGAAACATAATTAGTAAAATTAGAAGCATAAATTAGCAACAATTCAAGACAAAAAGCAGTTAATGTTGGTCATTCGACGGTTTTTGCAAAGTTTTTGGTCCTATATATATGCACTTCTCTGCAGTGTACAACTTCTCTTGAATCATGGCACAATTCACCAAATTTTGCATATCTCCATTACTCAATAATTCTTCACTTTCCTGCACATAATTACATAGAAATAAAAAAACATTTTAAATAGCTAAATGTAAATCTAAGGGTTACGTTAAACTATTTAGACATGCAATAATTGTTTGTACGTTTAATAATTGTTGTCACTTATGCATTTAATCTCTTTCACCTGACTGTATGTACCACCGGTTATGTATATGTTTATTTCTTAAGAATAACCCTTAAAGCTATGTTTAGCTAAACCTATAACATTGTTAATGTAACCTTGTTCGGAAATTTTTATGTCCACAATTTAAGAAAATAGGGTTATTATATAGTGCACAAATAAATTTTTATACTTACTCATAAATAATTACTATTACTATTACTATTCTATTGCCGACGGTACATTTGGTTTTAAGTTATTATGACTATTCGATCAAATTTACTTTCAATCATGGCCGTCATAATTCCTCCTTTTAAAGCGGAAAGTTAGTTTGCACATGAATAAAAAAGTAGTGACAAAAGTATAGACTAGGTAACGCTGAAATGGGGTGGAAAGACACAATGGTCAATAACTTATAAGTACATAATGAAGACTTCTATGTAAATATGATTCCCTTTTTCAATGTAAATCCAATGTAAATATGCCATAGACTTTTTATTAAAAGATTAACTTTTAGTACAGTTTATGTACTTTTTTTTTTTTTTTTTCTTTTTTTTTATTTTAGAAAGGCACTGACGATCACGAATGAAATCCGACCCCCGAGTTGAAACCATCCAATTGGGCAGGCCCCGGGACCCGAACCACTAGGAAAGACCCGCGAATGGAAACCCCTAGAACTCACGGTTTCTCACTAAGAGGAAACCCCGGATTTTTGTCACTTGCGAGACTCGAACCCGGGGAAAACCCCTCCCCAAGCTCCAGAAGGAGCCCAGGTGGCCAACTGGGCTAAGCCAGTTGGTTGTACTTTTAATTATACTAACACAAAAAGTTTTTCTTCTTTCATTACATACACAAAATATTTGCTATTATGATTGCGTTACTTGGCCATATTCTAACAAATATTTCATTGACAATTACGTACGGAGTAATAATCTTAACAATCTTTATAACCAATTTTTACCAAAATAATTGAAAATTTAGTTATCCTCTTTCTCCTATTTTGGCAACGATTATGACAAACAATTCCTTTTTTTCTTTTTAACATGACTAGCTAAGTATTTCACTGGATTATCTAGCATTTGCTAATTGAATTTGAATTTGAACATGTTATGTTTCCTTTTCTTATAAAAATAATCCAAACATGGAGTGGGTTACGATTTATGCATTACCCTATGAGCACCCCTTATATGTTATAATGGGTTACAAAATGAGTGTTTTTCAAGGTGGGCGAGATGGACGATCGCCCTAAATCCCCCAACACTTTTAGGGCCTTAAATTTTATGTTCGATGCATACAACCATAAACCCCTCCCCAAACTTCAGAAGGAGCCCAAGTGACCAACTGGGCTAAGCCAATTGGTTGTACTTTTAATTATACTAACACAAAAAGTTTTTCTTCTTTCATTACATACACAAAATATTTGCTATTATGATTGCGTTACTTGGCCATATTCTAACAAATATCAATTAGATCATTAACTAGAAGTGTTCCTAATTTCATTGACAATTACGTACGGAGTAATAATCTTAACAATCTTTATAACCAATTTTTACCAAAATAATTGAAAATTTAGTTATCCTCTTTCTCCTATTTTGGCAACGATTATGACAAACAATTCCTTTTTTTCTTTTTAACATGACTAGCTAAGTATTTCACTGGATTATCTAGCATTTGCTAATTGAATTTGAATTTGAACATGTTATGTTTCCTTTTCTTATAAAAATAATCCAAACATGGAGTGGGTTACGATTTATGCATTACCCTATGAGCACCCCTTATATGTTATAATGGGTTACAAAATGAGTGTTTTTCAAGGTGGGCGAGATGGACGATCGCCCTAAATCCCCCAACACTTTTAGGGCCTTAAATTTTATGTTCGATGCATACAACCATAAACCCCTCCCCAAACTTCAGAAGGAGCCCAAGTGACCAACTGGGCTAAGCCAATTGGTTGTACTTTTAATTATACTAACACAAAAAGTTTTTCTTCTTTCATTACATACACAAAATATTTGCTATTATGATTGCGTTACTTGGCCATATTCTAACAAATATCAATTAGATCATTAACTAGAAGTGTTCCTAATTTCATTGACAATTACGTACGGAGTAATAATCTTAACAATCTTTATAACCAATTTTTACCAAAATAATTGAAAATTTAGTTATCCTCTTTCTCCTATTTTGGCAACGATTATGACAAACAATTCCTTTTTTTCTTTTTAACATGACTAGCTAAGTATTTCACTGGATTATCTAGCATTTGCTAATTGAATTTGAATTTGAACATGTTATGTTTCCTTTTCTTATAAAAATAATCCAAACATGGACTGGGTTACGATTTATGCATTACCCTATGAGCACCCCTTATATGTTATAATGGGTTACAAAATGAGTGTTTTTCAAGGTGGGCGAGATGGACGATCGCCCTAAATCCCCCAACACTTTTAGGGCCTTAAATTTTATGTTCGATGCATACAACCATAAAGATGTTATATTATGAATTAAGAAAAGAAGACATTAATTATAGAGCCTCTTTTAAAAGGTTTTATGCAAAAATAAAATTAAATGAACTAACATGTATATTCAATAATGCTTAAGATATATATGTCATTCACTATCCTGATATTCTTTATGCATGGAAGGGTCGGGTTTGATATTCTTTATGAATGCTCAAGACATCCTGGGGTAAGAGTGTACTACAACAAGCAAAGGGGTAACATGAGCATGTCAACGTGCCGGTGCTATGAAGGTTCATATGTGAATGATATAATGTCACATTAGTTTTCACTTATCACATCTTTCTCAAATTATGCTTCAATATCTCTTTTTATTGTATCGGTATGCCCGGACAACGCATGGGTATTGTACTCGTTTGATTGGTTGTAATTAAAAGTTTTAAGTCACCCATGCTTCGAGCATATAACGTTTTTATCGAGCATATAACGTTTTTATTTAGCAAGTAATGTGATATAGTTAAAGTGCAGTACATAGTATAGTAAACAAACATAACTTTTCAATAAACAATAATCATTATAAAAACCGAGAACATTGCATATACCAAAATTTGCATGTGCTAAATGCGCATGAAATAATTAACTAAATATGTTTGTGTTTATGTGTATGAAAAATGGTGCATGCATGGATGATTACCGGAAGTAAGGTCATATGTTTGAGAACACCAATTTGAGTGTTGGGATATGAAAGTGCTGAAGATATCAAAGTACTGAAGATATGAAAGTACTGTAAGCTGCAAAGTACTGGAAGAAGTCAAAGAGTCAAAGTACTGCTAAAGACAGAGTCAAAGTACTGCATGAAGAAGTCAAAGTACTGCTAGAACAAACAAACTGTTATATTCGTTTATGGAAAGTATTGTATTCCATGTTTAGATTACTTGTCGTACAAGGTTATCAATTGTAAACCGACTAGGATATCCTTGAGCCTATAAAAGGACTCCTAGATTGGCATTAGAGGTACGATTTCAGAAAAAGAGTTTTAGAGTTTACGAATTAGTGTTTTAGAGAAAAGTTCGATTATCTTAGAGTTGTATTAGAGTATCTGCATAATAAGCAGATTTAGAGTTTATAATAAAGTTTTTCTTCTTAGCTTTGTTAAGTAAATTCCGCGTACTTGATAAAGATTGCTCAGTGTTTCTTTGTTAATAACTTAGGATTTATCCGAGGTTATTAAACCTTAACAAGCTAGTTAAGTTAGTTTGATTAAAGTATATCGATCCAACAAGTGGTATCAGAGCTTGAGTGGAAACTCTGACTAGGAAGAAACCTTACTTCAACTATATTCAAGATGTCGACTGAAGCTGCTCCACCACCCTCAATCACCTCACTCAGAATTCCGATAATCAAGAAGGGAGAATATGATCTCTGGTGCATGAAGATGAGGCAGTATATTGCCATTACAGACCATGCTCTGTGGAATGTAATTGTGAATGGGAATGAAGTAGTTCAAGATCCCATTAATGTTCCTGGACAACCTATAGCACCAAAGGCAGTCTTACCTGCAGCAACCCTAAGGAATCAAGAGAAGGCTCTAAACATTCTCTTATCTGCCATTCCAGATGGTCATCTTCTCAAATTTCATGATGCAAAAGATGCTAAGCAGCTCTGGGCTGCACTCAAGACCAGATTTGGAGGGAATGAAGCCTCTAAGAAGATGCACAGAAATTTGCTGAAGCAACAGTTTGAAACTTTCACAGTAGGAGAAAGAGAGAGTCTTGATGCTGCATATGATAGGTTTCAAAACCTCCTCAACATGTTGGAGTTATACAAGGCAGGAGTGTCAGTTGAGGATGCTAATTTGAAGTTTCTAAGGAGTTTGCCATCTACATGGCATGTGATTGCTACTATGATCAGAGGATAACAAGGATTGGATGTCATGGACTTTGATGATCTCTATCATCAACTGAAGGTGTATGAACATGAGATAAGTGGTCAACCCAATTCCAAATCTCACAGTATTGCTTTTCTATCATCTGAAAAGAAGAGTAGACTTCCAAAAGTACTGCTTCTCCTCAAAGTACTGTTTCTCAAAGTACTGCTGTTTTCAATCCCCAATCATATGCTCAGCAGGCCCCACCATCTACCACTTTGCACTCAGATGAAGTTGTGTGCTCCTTCTTTGCACAACAAGCAAGCTTACCTGTCACCTATGAAGAGGATCTAGCACAGATTGAAGAAGATGCACTTGAAGAAATTGATATCAGGTGGCAAGTTGCTATGATCACTGCAAGGATCAAAAAGTACATGAAGAAGACAGGAAAAGCTATTGATTTCAAACCAAAACAAGGAATAACTTTTGACAAATCTCAAATTGAATGTTTCAATTGTCAAAAGACTGGTCACTTTGCAAGGGAGTGCAGGTTTGCTAAGTATCAAGCAAACAGAACATCTGAGAAGCCAAAACTTGAGCTCAAAGAAATACCAATAACAGAAACAAAGGCTTTGGTTGCTCAAGAGAAGTTATCAGAAGTTGACTGGAGTGAAGAATTTGATGATGAACCGGTGACTTACTGTATGGTAGCAGTGGAAGATACAGTTGAAGACACAGTGGAAGCTTTGGACTGGAATTACTTAACAGTTGAAGACAGGTATGCTCAAACTGTTATGAGTTCTATCAAAAATTACTTAACAGTTATGTGATTGAAAGAGATAACTGTATTAGGGCTAGGTCTGAGGTAGCAGGTTATCAAATCACTTTAGAGTCCATGAAAGCTAAAATAATAACTCATGAAAATAATGAAGTGGCTTGGGCTGAAAAGTATGAACAACAGGATTACCAGTTAAAACTTAGTGAATGGAAACTAAACTGTAAAATTGCTGAAATTAAGAAATTAACTAAGGAGAGAGATGATTTGTTAGAAAAGTTTGCTGCCTGGAATGAATCTGGCTTGTCCCATGTTACTTATGTTGAGAAACAGAGAAGGGCTTACATTAGAACAAGCTTAGGATTTGGAATGGACTTTAGTAACATAGATGAAAACCAACCTAGTGATCAGGATGATGGTGTTTTTGAGGACATAACCACTAGTGATGATGAACTCATTAACTACTTAGATACATCTAGTAATGAGGGCTCAATAAGTGAACCACCTCCTGAGTATAAGAAAGACAAGGGATATAATGCTGTCCCACATCCCATTAGTCATCAACCCTCTAGGCCTGATGTTTCTCGTTATGGTGTAGACAGTCTAGAGTTTAGGAAGAAGCTTGTTGCCCAATCTCGGTCTGAGAAACCCAAAGAAACTGTTGAAAACAATGTTCAAAATCCAGCAGTACTTTTAAACCAAAGTACTGCTCAAAAAGCAGTACCTTCTGTGAAACCTTTTCAAAGCAGTACTGCTAAACCTTTTTGGGATAATTTTGGTCAAAACAGATTTTATCAGTCATCAAGAAGGCAAAATAATTTTGGGCATAAACATAGAAGAAATCACTTTGGTCATATGGGTCAAAAACTGTGTTTTGTGTGTTATAGTCCTACTAACTTAATCAAAGATTGTGACAAACACTCAGAATATCTAAGCAAGTTTCCAAGGAATAAATCTACAAATCAGAAACCTAGAGAGCACAAACCAGTTTGGACTAATTCAAATAGGGTCAATCACAGAAACTTCACATCAGATCATAGATACCCTCATCAGAGAAGACCTTCAGTATCTCATAGTACTTTTCAAAGTACTGCTCAGAAACAAGGTACTGATAAACCTACTTGGGATAGAAATTCTAGGAGATCTCACTATCAACCTAGAAGGTATAACAATTCATATAGGGGTTCTAGATCACATGAACCACCTGTTAAAACTGAATGGGTAAAAAGGGAAAGTACTGCTGAGGGACATACAGTACGTTCAACAAAAGTGAATCAGATGTTTTTGTGACAAACGAAAATGCTAAAAATCTGGTGAAAGAAATTTATGTTGAAAAACCAGAGAGTTTTGAAAATCCACATGTTAAAAATCAAAAGATAATTTTGGATCATCATTTGAAAGATAGTGGGAATTACATACTCAAAGAATTTGAGTTTGTAACTCCTCAAGGGGAACACAAGTCAGTAATGGCTTGGGTTCCTAAAAGTTTCTAACTCTTTTCTTTGTGTGCAGGGCAACCCAGAAGAGGAGCTTAAAGATCATCTTATTGTGGATAGTGGTTGCTCTGAAAGTATGACAGGCGATAAAGAGATCCTGTTTGATTTTAGAAATATTAGTGGAGGAAAAGTTGCATTTGGGAATGATCCCAATGGAGGAAGGATTACTGGGAAAGGAACAATTAAAGATGGAAGAATCGATTTTGAGAATGTCAGATATGTGAAGGAGCTAAAGTTCAACTTGTTGTCAGTTTCTCAAATTTGTGATAAAAAGCATCCTGTGTTATTCACTGACACAGAATGTCTCATTCTTTCTTCTGACTTCAAACTTGTTGATGATGACTTGGTTGTACTTAGAGTACCAAGGACAAATGATGTGTATAGTTTAGACATGAAAAGTCTACATTCTTATGGAAGAGCCACATGTTTGGTGGCTAAAGCAACATCTGAAGAGGCACATCAATGGCATAGAAGATTGGGCCATGTTAATTTCAAGAACATCAACAAACTGGTCAAAGGCAATTTGGTTAGAGGTTTACCTTCAAATACTTACAAGAATGATCAATCATGTTTGGCATGCAAGAAGGGTAAACAACACAAAGCTTCCTGTAAGAAGCTTGAGGAAAGAAATATTAGAGAACCATTGGAGCTATTACATATGGATTTATTTGGACCTGTCTCTGTGGCAAGTTTAAATAAGAAGAAGTACTGTTTGGTTATTACTGATGATTGTAGTAGATTCAGTTGGGTTTTCTTTTTGGGCTTTAAAGATGATACCTTTGATGCTATTCAGACTCTAATTATAGCACTTGAAAACCAATTAAGACTCAAGGTTAGAGGTATTAGATGTGACAATGGAACTGAATTCAAGAACAAGCCTATGGATGATTTTTGTGCAAATAAAGGCATAAAAAGGGAGTTTAGTATTGCTAGAACACCACAGCAAAATGGTGTTGCAGAGAGGAAGAATAGGACTTTGATTGAAGCAGCTAGGACAATGCTAGCAGATTCCCATCTCCCTATTCAATTTTGGGCAGAAGCTGTAAGTACTGCATGCTATGTACTTAACAGGGTCTCTGTCACCAAACCACAGATGAAGACACCCTATGAATTGCTGATGGGCAATAAACCCAACATTCGTTTTATGAAGCCTTTTGGATGCCCTCTTACTATTTTGAACACCATTGATAATCTGGGGAAGTTTGATGGCAAGTCTGAAGAAGGTTACTTATTGGGGTATTGCACTAACAGTAAAGGCTTTAGAGTATACAACAGAGTTACTAAGAAGATTCAAGATTGTCTTCATGTTGAATTTTTAGAAGATCAAGACAATGAGAAAGGAAAAGGTCCTGATTGGATGTTTGATCTTGACATTTTATCTCCTTCAATGAATTATGTTCCTGTTAGAGAAGAAAATCAACCTTTGCACACTGAAGAAGATATTCAATATGTTGTTCATGATGTTCATATTAGACCTGATGCTGTTCCTGATAAAGATCCTGTGAGTCCAAAACAAAGTACTGCTGTTCCTAAGCAAAGTACTGTTTCTCCAAAACAAAGTACTGTTGCACCACAATCCTCATTATCTGCTGAGGATCAATCTATTCAAGAGGAACTTAATCAGATGCTTCTTCAAGATGTATTAGCACATTCTTACACGGATGAACAAAGGAGAGCTTATGAAGAGGCAAAGAAGAAGAACAAGACTGTAGAGTACTCTTACAGTACTTTGGACAGTACTTTCGATCAAAGTACTGTTGCACCTGTTGACAGTACTTTAGATGAGTTGGATGATCCTACCATGCCTGGGTTAGAAGAAACTGATGATGAGCTTAAAGATGAAGGTATTTTCACAGATTCCAATGAAGGTGCAGATTATACTAACTTAGATGATACATATGAAGTTCCACAGTCACCAATCTTACGAATTCATAAGAATCATCCAACTGATCAAATCATTGGTCCATCTACTTCTGGAGTTATTACAAGACACAAAGCTAAGGGTCTTTCTAAACCTCACAATGCTTTACTTAGCTTTGTGTATAAACAAAACAGGCTAAATCATAAGGACCATCAAACCTGTTTATTTACTTGTTTCATCTCTCAAGAGGAACCCAAGAATATTGCTCAAGCTTTGACTAAAGAAAGCTGGGTTGAAGCTATGCAGGAAGAAATTCTTCAATTTAAACTTCAAGAAGTTTGGGTTTTATGTGATCTTCCAGATGGGAAGAGAGTTATTGGAACCAGATGGGTTTTTAGAGTCAAAAGAGATGAAAGAGGCAATGTTATCAAAAACAAGGCCAGGTTAGTTGCTCAGGGTTATAGACAGGAGGAAGGGGTAGATTATGATGAGGTTTTTGCTCCTGTGGCAAGGATTGAAGCAATTAGAATCTTTCTTGCTTTTGCTTCTTATATGGGTTTTCAAGTATACCAGATGGATGTCAAGAGTGCCTTTCTTTATGGCACTATTACAGAAGAGGTGTATGTGAAACAACCTCCAGGTTTTGAAGATCCTAAACATCCAAACAAAGTCTATAAGGTGGTTAAGGCTCTTTATGGTCTTCATCAGGCACCTAGAGCTTGGTATGAGAGGCTCTCTACATTCTTATTACAACATGGATACAGGAG
The DNA here is from genome assembly GCA_019973895.1 of Chrysanthemum seticuspe. Lineage (NCBI taxonomy): Eukaryota > Viridiplantae > Streptophyta > Magnoliopsida > Asterales > Asteraceae > Chrysanthemum > Chrysanthemum seticuspe. The sequence goes on along the minus strand of BPTQ01000006.1, from coordinate 69,157,451 downwards.
GGGAGCTATAGACAAGACTTTGTTTATCAAGAGAGACAAGAAGGATATCATGTTAGTTCAAGTTTATGTGGATGATATCATCTTTGGGGCTACCAAACAGTCCATGGTTAAGGAGTTTGAGCAGCTGATGCAGAAGGAGTTTCAAATGAGTTCAATGGGAGAGTTAACATTCTTTTTAGGACTTCAGGTTAAGCAGTCCAAGGAAGGAATTTTCATTAGCCAAGACAAGTATGTTACAGACATACTTAAGAAGTTTAATTTTGATGATATGAAGGCTGTTACTACACCTATTAAATCCATAAATTCTTTGGGTAAAGATGAAGATGGACAGCCTGTTGAAGTCAAGTTATACAGATCTATGATTGGCTCTCTTATGTATCTTACTGCATCAAGACCTGATATCATGTTTGCAGTTTGTCTATGTGCAAGATATCAAGTCTCACCAAAGATCTCTCACCTGAATGCAGTAAAAAGAATTTTCTGTTATTTGAAACAACAACCTAAATTGGGGTTGTGGTATCCCAAAGAGTCACCTTTTCACTTAGAAGCTTTTTCAGATAGTGACTATGCAGGTGATAATTATGATAGAAGATCCACAACTGGTGGATGCCAATATCTTGGAAGAAGGTTAGTCTCCTGGCAATGCAAGAAGCAGACAATTGCAGCAACATCATCTACTGAAGCTGAATATGTAGCTGCTGCAAGTTGTTTTGGTCAAGTTTTGTGGATGCAAAATCAACTCTTGGACTATGGGTTCAATTTTAAGAATACTCCTATCAATATTGATAATGAGAGTACTATTTGTATTGTGAAGAATCCTGTGTATCATTCCAAGACAAAGCATATTTAGATTAGGCATCACTTTATCAGAGATTGCTATGAGCATAGGCTCATTAATGTGGTTAAAGTTCACACGGATGACAATGTAGCTGATTTACTCACAAAAGGTTTTGATGTGTCACGATTCAATCACTTGGTCGTGAGCATTGGAATGATTAACTACTAAGCTATGTTTAAGGGGAGGACTATAAGGTGTTAGGTATAGTCCTGTGTTTTGCTTGAGGGGAGGATGCTGGTTTATACTTAGTTTATATGAAGGTATTTGGCAAAGTACTGTTTTTCCTGAAAGTACTGCTTGGGAAAGTACTGCTTGGTAAAGTACTGCTTATGTGGAAAGTACTGTTTGTCGTATTAAAGTACTGTTCCAACGGTAATATTGAAGGGTAATTAAAGCTAACGGTTATTTTATTTTGGGCAGTGATTTTTCAAATCCTACCTATAAATAACTACTTTCCGTTTTTCCCTCTCATATTATTACTTTACATCTCTTCCATACTTATCTCCCAATTACCAACTCTTTATTATTCGATACAATCTTTATTGTGCTCACTTTTTCAACAATGGTGAATCGTTTGACTATTTCGAAGCACAATATGGTGGCTAATTTGGACAAGACTGAGGCGAATGTGGCTTTCTATGATATAATTGATTATCTTACTGGGTCGCTTATTAGTTATGCTCTTTTAGTTGAGCCGGATATAATTGAACCATGGATTCAAGAATTTTGGGCTAATGCTAGAGAAAATATGGAGGAGGATGAATACTATATTAGATCAACAGTTTCTGGACGAACTATCAAGATTACAGAAGCCTCTATCCGAGAAGATTTATTATTTGGTGATGAAGATGGGGCTATTCGATTTGACAAGCAACTGATTTGGGATACTTTTAGGAATCTTGGTTATGAAGGATCTCTGACTGAACAAACATTCAAGAAAGCATTATTCTGTCCTCAATGGAAGTTCTTGATTCATGTATTGCTCCATTGCATAAGTTCTAAAAGCACTTCTTGGGAGCAGTTTGGGTCAAATATTGCTTCTGCAGTGGTTGGTTTAGCTACAGACAGAATGTTTAATTTTTCAAGGCTTATTTTGGATGGGATGCTATCGCATATATCATCTGGGGCAAATTGGTTGATGTACCCAAGGTTTATACAGGTTTTCTTAAACAAGCAATTGGCTGATGTTTAAAAACCTATTGCTTTGTTACCTGTTATTGTGCAACAAGCCAAAATATATACATTCATGGCTAGGCGCAGTAATTTGTTCAGAGGTGGAGATATTCCATTAACTACTTCCATGATGGAAGTTGTTCAAGCTGTACGTGCTGAAGAGGATGAAGAAAGTGAAGGTACTGATTCTGTACATGGTACTGCTTCACAAAGTGCTGCTTCACAAGGTACTGCATCTGCAAGTACTGCTTCTATTGAAGGTACTGCATCTTTACAGGGTGATGTTTCTCCACGCCCTGAGGTTCAAGCCGAGATTGAGAGAACACCTACTCCATCTCCTCAACGTTCTGTTCCTGTTTCAGAGGAGCATTCACAACTTCAAGGTGATACTCATACTATACCTCGTGAAGGTTTGACTTTGGATAATTATGCTTTAACAAGGGAGCTAGCAAGGTTGAATAAAACTGTTGCGTGTCAAGCTAAAGCACTTAGGATGTTGAAACGTAACTATTTCTGGTTGAGGAATTTTATTAAACCCTATATTCAAGGATTCAACTTATGGGTTAAGGAGGAAAACAAACGTCGTAAAGTACTTCGAAAGGAATTAAAACGCAAGAAGGTTCCAAAACCATCTTCTGTCAACTTGGGGAGGAATTTAGAAAAGGAAAATTTGAAAGAAGATGTTATGAAGAAGAAAGAATCTGAAGAAGATATTACAAAGAAGAAAGAATCTGTAAGTACTGCAGAAAAGATTATTTCAGATTCTGAGGAACAAGAAGAAGAAGTGCAAGTTCAAGGTACTGATGATCAAGGTACTGAACATCAAAGTACTGATTTTCATGATACATCTAGGCAAGAAGTAATAACACCAATAACTCCAAGGGTATTAAATTTTGAAGAAGAAGCTGGTCCTTCTACAACTGTTATAGAAGAAGAGGAGGAAGCTACATTCAAACCTATTCATTCTGCGAGTGATGATGAAGTAATTGCTACAATATTAGATTTGTCACAACCAAGAGGAGGAGTTACTATTAGAGATGTACAAGAAGAAGAACAACCAAGAGCTGATCAACCTGCAATTGATCCAAAAGACAAAGGGAAAGGCATTCTGGTTGAAACTAAGAAAAAGAAACTCACTTTGGCAGAACTCAGAGCATTTGAAGTTGCTAGGAATGAAGCTGCAGCTAGAAAAGTTCAAGAAGAGTTAAATGCTAAATATAGAGAAGAACAAGAAGCTCAAGAAGCTCAGAATAGAGAAGCAGCTCAGAAATTACACGAGGAATTGAATGCTGAAGCTACTGAACCTTTACAGTCTCCTACACCTGTTAGATTTATGTCAAGAAGACCTAATTTAGCTAAGGAAAAGAATGCAATGATGGCATATTTAAAAGGCAGAGGATATAAAGGACTTTAGAAGCTAAATTATGTTGATATGAAAAGACTTTATGATGCTGAAACAGAAGCTTATAAGAAAGATGTTGCAGGCATTAAAGACTTCAGAGAAGAAGCTCATTGGACTGAAGCTGAAAGGAAGAAAAGCTTAAAGAGGAAAAGAAAAACTGAAGTTACAGATGTTCAGTTTTCAAAGAAAGAAAAGGTTGAATTAAGATCTGAGACTAGTGATGAATTGAAGAATTATCTCAGAGTAGTAGATTTTGATTATTCAAATGAAGATAATGACATGAAGATGAACAGATCAAAGATCAGTGTTTTCAAAGTTGTGAAATCCAAGAATGACGATTACATGGTTTTTCATAAGGAAGATGAAAGTTTTAAAGTTTTCAAAAGGCTATGGGATTTACTACATATTATTGATAGAGTAGACCTATTCTACTTATATCACGTTGTGAAGGCTTATTTTGAAGATCATCCATTTGAAGGGATTGGATTGGTTTTACATGGTGATCTCATAACTATGTGGGAAACTGAAGAAGAAAGTGCTGATGATATCTGGAAGGATCAAGAAAACTGGGAAATAGTTTGCTGGAGATTCTTTGAAGAATCTGGAGTTCATGTTTTGGAGCTAGAAAATGGAACCATGATACACATGTTTGCAGAAAGAAGATACCCTCTTACAGTTGAGTTCATGAGAAGGATGTTAGAGCATAGATTGGAAGTAGAAGAGGCTAATGAAAATGCTTGCATGGTGATCAATCTGTTTATAAACTGGACAACTATTGCTGAGAATGATCAATGACTGGTATGAATTTTATTTGAATAAATACTTTTTGATATATCAGTACTTTTATTCAAAGTACTGCTTATCAGACAGTACTTTCATCAAAGTACTGTTTGCTGTATTAAACCAGTTAAATGATTTTTAGAAGAAACCTTTTTGCTAAGTAATAAATATTTTTGAAATAAAGGTTGGATAAATGGTTTTTGTGATGATAACATCAATAGGTTATCAATCCACCATGGTTACAAAAGGATTGACTAATCCATGAGCAAACGGCTCTGGTAAAGATATATCAAATCCGTTTTTAGTTGACAACTTGCTAATAAGTTGGATGGTAATCAACTCACCATATCTGTAATGTAAAGAGTTGGCTAGCCCACAAGAAAATGGCTTGTGGTAAAGGCAGTGGAAAAACCATTATTGGTAATTAGTTCACCATTAGATAAAAGAACTAACTAGTCCAGAAGGGTACAGCTTTTGGTAAAGACTAATCAAATCTGTTGATAGCTGGTGGTTTGCTAAAAATCATATGGTTATCAATGTACCATGGTCTTACACACCAAAACATTTGGCTACTCCAGAGATAATGGCTTTGGTAAAGAGTTCTAAATCCATTAAATTTTCAATGATTCACTTGGAAGTGATGAGAATAGTATGCAACTTAAACTGAATTACTGTACAAATTGTCATATGTTGCTGTGTTGCTGAAAAGATGGAGCTTGCTGATTGATGCTGTGAAGAGAACAATTCTAAGAGATACTTTGACTAAGCACAGATATTACAGAAATACAATCTAAAGACTAAGAAACAATCCGTTTTAAAGATGAAGCTGTTAAAGATATATTCACAAAGGAACTTGAAGTCAAGCAAGTAGAATTCAAGTTAGGGGAGGATTGTTGGGATATGAAAGTGCTGAAGATATCAAAGTACTGAAGATATGAAAGTACTGTAAGCTGCAAAGTACTGGAAGAAGTCAAAGAGTCAAAGTACTGCTAAAGACAGAGTCAAAGTACTGCATGAAGAAGTCAAAGTACTGCTAGAACAAACAAACTGTTATATTCGTTTATGGAAAGTATTGTATTCCATGTTTAGATTACTTGTCGTACAAGGTTATCAATTGTAAACCGACTAGGATATCCTTGAGCCTATAAAAGGACTCCTAGATTGGCATTAGAGGTACGATTTCAGAAAAAGAGTTTTAGAGTTTACGAATTAGTGTTTTAGAGAAAAGTTCAATTATCTTAGAGTTGTATTAGAGTATCTGCATAATAAGCAGATTTAGAGTTTATAATATAGTTTTTCTTCTTAGCTTTGTTAAGTAAATTCCGCGTACTTGATAAAGATTGCTCAGTGTTTCTTTGTTAATAACTTAGGATTTATCCGAGGTTATTAAACCTTAACAAGCTAGTTAAGTTAGTTTGATTAAAGTATATCGATCCAACATTGAGCCTGCAAGAACTTAACGTACTTAAAAGCAGCTTGAAACATCTCGGCCGTGTTCATCTTTTGACCACCGGGAATTAGCTTCCCGAGCTCTTGTGTTTTCTCGCTTATCTTCCTTCGCCTCGCCCTTGCCGCCAAATTTTGTGCAGATAAACTCCTTTCTTCGTTACTTGCATCTTGTTTCTTCACTTTCATGTTACTTACCTCTTCAACCTGGTTAATTACACGTGTAGGATGGTTGATTATAATAAAGTTATGATGCTAAAGTAACTAAAATAACTAACATACAAAAAATATTTAGTACCTGAGCATGTTCCTGAAGTCCACAATCGTACCAAGGAGGCAATGTATCAACACCACTTCCTTGGTGCGTTAAACTATTTGGAAATGGTGGCAGTAGAGACGGTAGCTCTGGCCCCATTGCGTACTCCGGAAGCAAGTTCCCATGTTGAAAAGTATTCGAATATGGAAAGGTGTGATAATAAGGATCTTGCAATTCCTGCTTGAACAAATTTGAGGATGGTTCAACAGAATACCATGACGAAAATAGACCCGGAAAATCTAAATTGTTGGTGTAGTTGGGGTCGAAAATTGGGTTAATGCGAGTATCGTAAAATGTAGAGTCTTCATGGAAACAATGCAGCTCTGGTGGCCAGAGAAGAGAAGTGACACTTGAGTCATCATTGTACCAATTGGTGTAGAAGCTAAGAGCCATAAGATAGTGAATACTTTAGTAAAAAATCTGCAATAAAAACATATAATTCGATCATCAACATATTAAAAGTTATTTTAACTGAAAAAGAGTTATTAAGGAGTACTAGTTAATGTCATAATGTGTGGTTAATTAACTGAAATAAAGGTAATCAAGTACTATTAATTAGTGTAATGAAACCATTGAAAACAAGAAGAATACCTTTAGAGAGGATGAGTCAAAAGACAATGAGTGAATAAAGCATTTACCTCAAGAAGATGATGTCTTTTTTGTTTAAGGTTAATACATGTAAATTTACGTAAATACCCCCGGAATGGGGTCTTAGGAAGTGTTAGGGCCCGTTTGGTTCGGCGGAATCCTAAGGATTCTGGTGGAATTGGAATTCAATTCCATTTCATAACGTGTTTGGTTGGAAAATTTAAAGAATTTGGAATCTGAATTCCATTCCTGTGTTTGGTTGGCAAACAGAATGGAATGAAATTCCTTCAAAATCCTATATATATATGGAATTCAACATTCCATTACAATATGAGAAGGATTGTTTACAATTCCATGAAATTCATATTATATATCTTTATCATTGTCATTGTCATTGTTATTATTATTATTATTATTATTATTAATTATTTTATTTATTTATTTATTTATTTTTTATTTTTTATTTTTTATTATTATTTTTTTTAATTTTTATTTTATTATTATTATTATTATTATTATTATTATTATTATTATTATTATTATTATTATTATAAACGATCATTTAATTATTTAATTATTATTGTTATTCTTTGCAAACTGTAAAAGGTTAGTCGCTAAAAATGGAGGGAAATTACTTGGTCAATAACAATAATCCTGACTTGTAGGAAATATTTCACTAGTAGTACCTCAAAGTATTAACAAGTTGGAAAATTAAATATGCCTTTATATGTATCACTTTAATATCCTCTAAATGGGAATCCAATCTTCAATTTGAAGATACAATCTTACAACTGATTAGAAGGGACACTTGCTTCTCAAGTTTGTAGCAACTTATAGGTGTCATAAGTATTTTAGAGAAAAAAACCCATATATATATAAGTGTGTACATATAAGGGCCCGTTTGGTTTGTAGGTGAGTTTAAGATTTGGATTTGAATTTGAATTTGAATTTGAATTTGGATTTGGATTTAAATTTGATAAAATAAAATAAAAAAAAGTGAAAAATATATTATTATATGTTAAATCTTTATTTTAGAATTTTATTTATAATAAAATAATAATAATGCTATATGAGACAAAAGCTAGGCCCACAACATCTTAAAACCTGGGTACCTTATTCGGATTTGAAAAACGTGGGACCAGTGGGTTTGGTTGCCAATATTCAAATCTAAGTTTCAAAACAAACGCATGTTTTAATGTATAAAGTCAAATCCGAAAGTAAAAGACGTAAACCAAACGAGCCCTAAATGTTTTCACACTAGTTTTTTTTTTTTTTTTTTTTTTTTTTTTTTTTTTTTTTTTTTTTGTAATTTTGCTACACTTTTAAATGTGTACATTCAAATAATGTTTTCACATTTTTAATCATAAACATATGGATAATATCTCCACACTTATATGTGCCAGAAAATTTGTCACACTCATTATTACCATGTATGAGGCAATTTTTTATTTTTTATTTTATTTTTTTTGTCCAAACACACCTGGTAAAATATTTAAAAAAAATTGTCACAAGTATTTATAAAAAACCCCATATATTTGTCCAAAAAATTTGTCACCCCCGATAAAATATTATAACTAAAAAAAATAAATAAATAAATAAATAAATAAAAATAAATTAAGTACGATGGATGTAGGTGAATTTCATACCTCAGCCCAAAAAGGTAAATCAAACACACCTACAATGCTTAAGACCTAACCTAGTATAAGAAAGACAAACCAATCTTATAAACAACTACTATAAGGACAAGAAATAAATCTATTTTTTTAACTGGCCACGAAGATTTATATAAATCGAATCACAAAGCACGCACTATTCCGGAGTTAAACCTTGAAGGTGATAAGTGTTATAGAGATCAAAATCTTCATCCTCATGTAAACTAGCATCATATGCACTTCCACTCGTTACGAAACGAGAAGTCTCGTCATAAACATCTTCGACTTAATCATCACTATCACTATCCAAAATTACCAAATTCCCAACCTAAAAAACGAATTGCCAACCTTTGAAATAGCACAAGAAGCAGCATTGGATGAGCTAGGGATATGTTCATTGTTACCTACGTGTCTTACATTAGCCCCCTTTTTCAATAGAAAGCGGCTTCCAATCATCACGCAAAAGCACAAGCTTCCCCGCAACTATAAGACTTTCAATCTTATTAATCTTTTCAACAAGAGGTATTGTATTTGGACTATCAAATGAATAAATAATTTCACTTGCCGGTTTATCAATGATCCCAAATTCATAATCAAAATTCGAATCTTCACTAACAATAAGATCCTCATCCAAAGCACGAAGAGCATCAAAAGCATTAGACGTGTTACCCACTTCAGCATCCTTACCTGAGTCGTTAGAAGGGGAAGCCTTTGTACTCTTCGGAGCAACCAGCCAATACTCCACTTTCTTAACCGTGGCCGTATAATTTTACACATTTTTACATATTTTTAACCGTGATTATTTGACCTTTAAAATGTGAAAAAAAGTAACTAGTTTTTGTAGCGATAGATTAAGAAATATAAATTAAATGGAACGTTCCTTCATTAAAGGTATTTCTATGAAACAACATCGATAAAATTGGTAAACTAAGTTTTTTAAGACAGCAAGAATGTCAAGTAGCATTTAAATAATTCAATTTAAGCTCATTAAATGTTATATATTTTTCCACCATGAGACATCGTAGAAAATCCTTTATCATAATTACTTGCAGGGTCTCTGCGCAATGTGAAATACCATGTAATTTAATTTTTTCGGCTAACAATTTATTTCATTTGTACGTTTTTTAACAATAACTTATTAGATTAATTTGTTCGTTTGTTGACTATATAATTTTACACATTTTTAAGCGTGGTCATTTGACCTATAATATGTGAATAATTTAATGTCACACCCCAAAAATGGCGCAGCGGAATGACATTTACGAGGTATGACTTCATAACCAAGAACACAATGTGTCAAAATAGAGAAATACTAAATGCATTCATCATAACACAAGTCAAGTTACAATGATCCATAATACGGTGGATACAAGTCTTACTACATAAGTTCACAATAATCAAGTCTTAAGGGGGCATTTTCAAATGCACAACTCTTCGGGAACACAGCCCGGTAGAGTCTTGTCTTATGTCTGCTAGGCCAGGCCAATACTCACCTTATATGCAACTTCATTCTTAACACCTGAAAATGGATACTCGAAAACGTCAACATAAAGTTGGTGAGCTCGTAGGTTTAAGAGTTAAACCACAAAGCTGTGCATAGTAGTGTAGGACAATAGTGAGCAAGATATGCGAATATGAAACACAGTGCTAGCGACAACTGAACCTACCAATAATGTTACACACATGTTACCAATTGTGGGGAGCTACCCCAGATAGTACTATCAACTTGTTTCGGCTCCAAACGGAGTTAAACAGTTGCGCATACATGAAACACAATTTATCATCACAAAGTAGTCACATATATCAATCAAACGCACATATTGTCCAAAAACAAGTAAACAGTTTAGCACAGCATAAAAACAGTTAAAACATCATTTGAGTACCATTTTCCCCCAAGAAAAACATTATGAAAAAGGGGCTACGAGAACTCACCTCAGAAAATCAGCAGTCTAAAGCAGTAGTCAAGTAGAACTAGTGGATGGCACCGACACGCGACCTAGATTAGTATGACAACTTTAGTTTACAGACGTATGTTTAAGACTCGATGAAGTTTAAATAACTTTAAAAGTTTTAAGGTGTTTGTGTTATTGTTGCTTGTGTGGCAGCATTTAAGTTGAAATAGTTTTGTAAGTGTTTATAAGTATTGGCTCTTGGAAGTGCTTAAGTTTGCTTGTACCAATCATAAAAGTATCAAAACGAACAAGTCTTTGGTTTGCTAGTAACCAAACGACGATGTACGAAAGGTAATCTCATATAAATAGTAGACTTTGGGATTTAAGGATGTCATTTATAAGTATAAATAATCAAATATTTGTTGATGATAAAAATATTTAAGAATTGCCTTTTAAGTAGTGATTGTATTAAAAGAGTTTATATTAAAAATACACTTATAACTGTCGGGTTTTTAGAAAATCGGGCATGACCTGTTCATATATAGTTGTCTTCCCAAACATGCCAAATGTTGTAAATTCCCACTTAAAACAATCAAACAATGTCTAAACCACTTGATAAACTTATATAGTTTCAATAAGTTAAAATACCTCAATTAAGCTATTATAAGCAATAGTCTTTAAAATAAGTGAAACTTATATATTTGTATTAGGTTAGACTTAATAAGTCCCACATAAGCCAATGAGGCCGCAAATTAGACCTTTTACACAATTTATATCAAAATAGGTCAAAGAGACCGCAGATTAAACTGTTTGTATAATTTATATCAAATTAGGCTAAAGAGAATGCGGATTAGACTTTTTAATTTGGTTTAGTTTTAATAAGATC
>BPTQ01000006.1:69100288-69146378 GCA_019973895.1 Chrysanthemum seticuspe | reverse complement strand
GCAAGGAAAAAGAGTCCTTGTAGGCCGAACCACTATAAACAACTTGTTGTGGTTTGATCATTTCTTTCCTTACTTACCTATTACATATTGCTTGCATATTTCATCAACATACTTAAGATCAATATCAATTGATCTTTCAATAAGTTTCAAAACAAAGTTTTTAATCGGTAAACTATTCAACCCCCCTTCTAGTTTTCTACAGAAAGGATGAATGTAACCTAGACGCCTACCCTCTTTATATAATAGAGGGAGGTTATACCAAAACTCTAATCTTAGCTTACTAGTAAGGCTAAGTTAACTATTACATAATAGGCCCTCATTGTTTCTTCTTTCTTCATTTTTGCTTGTGGTTTTGTAATCTTCAAATCGACAATTCCCAACATCAAGCACATTGATGCTTTTTAGGTTTTTGTCACCTCTTAGAATTAGTAGAAAATGTATTACATGTTTGAGTCATTCTCTTAGTTTTAGAGATATGTAGATCATTTCTCGTATTTTTATTGAATGAAATCACATGTTATATGTCATATTGTCTTGAGAATATGTTTGGTGCCTTAATACATATCTCATTTTGATGCTAACATCACATTTTGCATCACCATTGTTGTCCTAAGCTTACAGGCAGACATATCCCTCATGTTAGCCTAGACGGATCCCTCCAAGAGAGGAACCATGGGATCCGTGCAACATAAGACTTTTTTACGACTAACTGGAGTCTTATTTACAGGAAATTATGCATCATATACTTGTTTCCTAACCTTTGTTTTGTAGATTTTCAATATACACATGAAGACATTGACACCCTTAGCTAGGGGGAGTTTCTTGTCAAAGCAAACCATTGCAAAATCATTTGCAATACTTTCACATTGGTCTACATTACTTGACGTCCTCCTCACCAAGGAGCACTCGTCAAGGGGGAGCATGTTCGTCAAAAAAATGAAACCATTTGCAAACAAAATTGCAAAACACTAGCTTAGTCTTTCTAATTACTTGACGCCCTCACAAAGGGATGAACCTGTCAAGGGGGAGCTAAGACGAGAATCCTTCTCTTCCCTTACTCTCTTTTTTTCGTATTTTTACTTTTCACATGTTTTTTTTAAAAAAATGTGTTAGTTTCTTTTCGACGATCATTTTGTTTCGACGAAAAGGGGGAGAAGAGAGTAAAAACTCAAATTCAAACTTTTACGAATTTTAGTTTTTTCCTTAAAATAATCTTATGTTTTGTCATCAACAAAAAGGGGGATATTGTTAATACAAATAAGCCGTAAAAACATTTATTTATATTTTACGATCTTCTAGTGTTTTGTCGATAACAAATGTAAAATCATTTTAACGAAACAAATAAAATACGTAAATGGTTTGAGCCAATAGTTTACTAACACTGTTATATTTTCATATAAAACACTAAACAAGTAATAGTGTTTTCATGTTATAGTAATGCATATGTATAACAACTAGTGTTTACATAATGAGTATATATATACATACTTAGTATGTATTGTATGGGGTAATATAATGGGTAGAAGTCTAAGTATTTGACCCATTGACTTAATACATTGAATGTAGTTGGGTAAAGCCCAAAGTCCATGACCCAAACCCATGAAGCATGAACCATAACCCATGACCCATTGCATGAAATCATGCATAAGTCATAATGGGTATTATCCATAACCCATGGAGCTAACCCATGACCCATTGACTAGATGCATTGCATCTTCTGGATACATTGCATCTATTTGGATACCCATGGTTCAAAGTCTACAACCCATGATCCATGATCCATGACCCACAACCTATTTAGGGGGAGCGTCCTACGGATCCCTAGGAATACACTAGACGGATCCCTCAAGCAACTGATCCATGGGATCCGTGGGACAGTAGTGATTTTTGTCTATAAATAGTGAGCCATTTCTTCATTGTAAGTTGGCACTTCTACACATACTTTCTCCTAGTATTGTAAACTCTCTAACCTCATATCCAAAGGATCTTTCTATGTAGTTTGTGTTTGTTTTTGTGTGATTCTCTAGGTTCCTCTTAAAGACGAGATCACCACCTCTTGAAGTCGAGCAAGCTCAAGTCCATGAGTTGCCTAGCTTCGTCATCATCAAGACTACTGAAGTTCTCTTGTTAATAGTTCTTTCTTCCTCTCTAGAAGTGTTGTGTTGAAGGCATTAGTGAAGGATGCCAAAGGAGTCAAGTCGAAGGCATTAGTGAAAGGTGTCGAAAGTCCGTGTCTAAGGCATTAGTGAAGGATACCAAAAGGGTCAAGTCGAAGGCATTAGTAAAAGGTTCCAAAAGATCATGTCAAGGGCATTAGTGAAAGATGCCAAGGGTGTACAATCAATATGGTGTATCGATGTACAAATATAGATAGGTTGTGTCCAAGGATATTGATATCCTTGATGATGTTGTAATAAGGAGTGGGTCTCCTTTGGAATAGGTGTCGTGTAGTGTTGGGTAGTATTTCCTCCATTATAATGGAACTCGGTATCTATCCTTGTACCGAATAAAGTGTAGGCGACGTTGTGATAGGTTTGGTTCTACCTCGTGGAAGAACGCGGTGTCTAGCCTTGTACCGGAAAAAGAGTAGGCGACGTTGTGAAGGCTTCTCCGCCATAAGGAGTTTATGTCGTGTAGTGCTTACGAACTCTCGAGTAGGTGACTCGGGGAGTGGAGTAGAGCAAGGAAGGTGTCCTTGTAGCCGAACCACTATAAACACTCGTGTCGTGGTTTTGTGTTTCTTACTCTTTACCTTTGCATTACATATTACATATTTATCTGTCAACATCCAACATACACATTTGAATAAATTGACATAAGTCGATCTAAATATTTTAAAACAAAGTTTTAATCGGTAAAACTATTCAACCCCCCCTTCTAGTTTTCCACATTTCAGGCAAGTCATCGAATCTCTACAGTTATATAATAATTTTTATTTAACTCAACATCATCTATCATCAAACAAGAACTGTCACAAGATCAAGTTAAATAACTAGTTATTACTGAGCTCTATGTTTCAATAACTCGACTATATTATGGGATTTCCTTATTAATACAAAAGTTATATAATCCAACAACATGGATCTAAACAAACAACTAACAAAAAGCATCTGCGCACTAAGTGTGTGTAAGGAAAATAAAGAGGAGAGTCTTAATGTATAAAGCAGTTATAGTCTATGTAATATATGCAACCTAGTTCTCTATAACCAACGCTCTAATACCAATCTGTAACACCCTCAATTTCGTGAACGCATCGGAATTCAAACTGGGTGTTACTTGTTTGTATGACAATTATAATAGTAGAAATCGATCTCTAATTGAGTCATTAAAAGGCTTATCATTCGATTAAAATATATCATAGTTTACAAAGACAAGTCCCAGTTGGTTCCATGCTTATAAAATTAATCAATATAAAGTATTTGATGTTTATTGAATGATAAAATATGTTATAGCCTTCTTGATTGATTATGTGCCCTTCCGTGCCAACCTCATTCATTATGGACCTAAAAAGGCTTAAAATGTCTAGACTAGGCTTAGTCTAGTATTGGTTGGTGTTAAATATTCGTTAACCCTAAAACCGGAAGGGTTACGCGTTACGCGTAAATCAGCAAACGTAAAATTTTAAAACTTGTGGAAATGTTATAATATATGAAAACACATATTTTTCTCATTTATAATGTTGTATGGAGACTTCGGGATGTTTAAATGAATTTTATACCTAAAAAAAATATATGAGACATGGTTTTGCAAAACCGGTTCTTAGTTAATTCAACGTACGTTGAAATATGACCCGACGAGTAACGAACTATCTTTTCATTATAAATGTAGGTTAAATTATGAGAATAAAAATATGGGAATGAATAGTAAATATGAATAGTAAAAAATACGGGGATGAATAGTAACCTGAAAATGCGAATTGTTACACGTGAAAAACTCGGTCCGAGATACATCGATCCATTCAAGATAATAACTAGAGTTGGGAAAGTAGCTTACAGAGTTGAGTTGTCGGAAAAACTAAATAAGATTCATAACACTTTTCATGTGTCATGCCTAAAAAAGTGTTTGGTTGATGACACAACTTATGTTCTCTTGGAAGAGATTGTAATCGATGAGAAGTTAAGCTATGTGAAAAAACCAATAGTAATCCTCAATAAAAAGATCAAGAATCTTAGAAACAAAGAGATCACACTCTTTAAAGTTAGATGGCAATACAAAAAAAGGATCCGAGTATACGTGAAACCAGAAGAAGAACTAATCAAGTATTACCCGACATTATATCAAGAGTGGTTTATGAGGACATAAACCGAATAAGTGAGGGAGAGTTGTAACACCTAGATTTTTATGGTAATGATTCCAATTATATTATATAGTTTAAAACTATATTTATGTTATAGTTTATGAGTTACCGTTAGCTTGAAGGACCATGAATGAAAATAACTTAACGCAAAAAGGACATGGTATGTAATAGAATGACTAACGGGGACTAAATTTATTAAGTTAAGATAGTTTTGTGAAATGTCAATCATACCTTTTTGTATGACTAAAAAAGTTCACATGAAGGTTTTCTCTCCCTCATTAACATGTGTTTTAGAGTGAGATTAAGTGTTCTTGATGATAATTCATTTCTTTATGATCTTAACAAAGTGAAGGTGGTTAATTAGCTAAAGCAAGGTGAATTTCATAGTGGAATTGGAGCTTAGAGGTGTAGAATGGATGAATTTAGACTCCTAGACAAGTTATAACCAAGGTATGAATTCATGAAAACCTATATTTAATGTTTTAGCTTAAAGAATGATAAGTTATAAATTGGTAAGCTATGTAATGTTCATAGAATCAAAGTAATAATTCATGTTATGAGAATCATGGGTAAGCAAGTGATATTGTTTTACACCAAGAAATGATTTTGATTCCATAAAAGAGTGGTTTTTTATTAAGTGCAAGTGTTATGCCAAACGCCCCCTTCGTTAGTGATTATCCCAAACACTAGTTTAAAAGTGTTGAGTTCATATTGTGAATGATCGTACATTTATGTGTTATGATTATATAGGTGCAAAGAGTTAGACGAGTACTTCAAAAATCATTTTAGTGTGATAAAGTGAGCAATGAAATATAGGTGAAGCGTAAGTATCAGGTGTTAAACATCTAAATCTTATAATTATGAAATTTATGTTATATTATTTCAAAGTTTGCTCTTAGAGCCTGAGGTATCGTGGTGCCATTCATGGCGCCAAACCCACCAGCCTAAAATGACGAACGACGCACCACTACGAACCTGAAGCCATTCAGGCTCGCGCCGTATTTGCCAGCCCACGCCATTCACTTTTTTTGGGTCAAATTCGAACGTCGAAATTGAATGGGAAAAGAAATGGAGTGTTTGGTAACGGTAATATTATCGTTTGGAAGTGATTTTGACCAAAAAAAAAACTTTTTAACCCACTAGATTACCTATAAATACAGGTTAACCACAATCAACACAAAATATTACCCACACTTTGCTTCAAATTCAAATTAAAGGCTACAGTACGACCGGGAGGATTCAAAATTCAAATTCAAAAATTTCCCTCTATATACCCACACTCTTTTGTTTCTCATACACATAACTCATACACACAACTCACACACAGATTCTCAACAATGTCTCCCAAATACTTCTCCTAACAATTCCCCAGTCACCACGACTTCTCACAACAATTTCCCAGTCACCATGACTTCTCACAACAATTCCCCAGTCCACACGACTTCTCACAACAAATCCCCAACTCCAACCCAACGGAAAATGAAGTTCATAACACTCCATTGGAAGATATCTTTCCGGTATTCCCAATGGAAAATGAACCGGTTAATACTCCACCGGTTGTGGAACATCAACCCAATCCGGTATCCTCTTTCAGGAGAGAAACAGAAGAAAGAGAACTATGAGAGGAAGCTGCTCGTATGGAGCAAGAAGCAAGGGAAGCTCAATACCGCCAGGATAACTTGTTTGACATCTTGGAAAGAGAGTATGAAGAGGAAAAAATTACTGAGGCATGAGAAGAATTATATGACGAGGGTTACAACTAAGACTTTTCGTTGTAATTTGTATTTTCATTTCTATGTTTATGTACTAGTTTTTTATTTTTATGTAACTTTTTTTTAAAATTATCGTAATGCGTGTTTTTTTTTAATTTATTTAATGAGGTTGATTTTAGTTAATATTATGTATGTTTTATGTAAATGAAAAAAAATTAATAAATAAAAAAAATAAATTGGAGAACGACACAACATTTATGGTGCCAACGGTAACAACACAAAATGTGGTGCCAAAGGTTTTCTGGTTTCGTTATGTGTTTTGTTGACATGGCACCACTTTTAGATAACGGCACGAGCTGAACGGCTCCACGATACCTAATGCTCTTAATGTAACACCCCAACCCGACAAAGGTCAAAATGTCACATTATGGTGTCAATCAGAACATAGTGAACGCAATCGGAAGTCTTAAATAAATAAAATACAAGTCATAATACAAAACTTCTAAGGAATACATAATTTCTCAAATCCTTAAACGAAAAGAAAATAAGCAAAACATAAATCTCGATCTAATTCCAGATGACAAGGAAAACTAGGGTTGGGTCGGTCCACTAAAAGCTCCTACTCTCATCACTCAATCCCAGCATCCCGCTTAATACCTGCCGCATGGAAAAGAAAACGCGGTTGAGCTAAAGCTCAGTGAACAAATATAAATAATGAAAAGCAATAAGTCAAAATGAATAAGTGAAACGAATCCAAAGAAAACATGTTGAACAAATATGTTAAAAAAAATAAGAACTGAATATGGAATAAGGAATAATCAAATGGTCATAATGAAATAACGGAGTTGTCAAAGGAATGCCCAAGTGCCTAAACATGCTACATGAATAGACTAAAACAATCAAAACATATATTTCACATCAAATCATATCACATCATAACAAATCATAGCAAATGGAGTGATCAACTCCCAGACGTGTATGACACACACATATATCTGAACTGAGTACCTAGGATGCATCCATACGCCCCCTGTCATTTATTTACTCACTAAGCATTTAGCTTATGTTGTTTTTCTATAACATGTTTTAAAGGTGAGCAAGTAGATAACAAAAGGTCAAGGGAAAGAGGCTCATGGGTTAGCTAACGACAATGCTCAAATGGTACCGAGCACTCTTATCCTCCTCTTGATGCAACTAGTTACACCCTAATTTGTCTTGTAAAGTCGCGTCAAGGGTTTTTTTTTCTTCAGAAAAGTAGAATGTAAAGTGTCAAACTTGTAGATAATGTGCAGATAAGGAGTGTTTGAAACAAGCTTAAAATACCTACTTTTGGTTGTAATTGGTTAAACGAATTTATGATGTATGGAACTGTAATGTAACACTTGTTTTATGCTTTATATGAAGTATGTTATATATATGTTCAGTTTCAAGTTTCAGAAACGGGTCAAAGTGCACGTTTTGAAAAATGTTGGTTTGGGTTATAGTAGCTCTATACTGCCTATAGGACAAATTTCTATATAATGTATAGGTTTATACGTCGTATAGGACTGCTAAAGTAAATAAAAAAAAGCTGGGCGTTTCATGTTGATCATGATATCATGTCCACCTCGCATTCTTTGTGTTTTTGCCATTGAAACAAACATCAAGAGATGGTATTGCTCTCAAGTTAGTAGCGCTTTTTCAAGGCATGGCAAAAATTTTAGACATACTTATAACTTATTCTATCTTTGTTGTTTTTTTTAATAAATTTTAATTTTGAACGATTTATCAAATTATGAACAAGTATTTGTTTATTTTGTACTCCCTCCGTCCCATATTAATTATCCACATTACTATAGTTGGTTGTCCCACATTAAATGTCCACTTCCAAAAATAGTAAGTAAAAATAAGCAAACTTCCAAATCTACCCTTCAATAAAGGACACAATATTGACTACTGATTATTGAAAAAGAAAATATTGCACACTACAGTAATAAAGCACATTGGCAATCCCATTCCACTTTTTATGCTACTGGGAAGGTTTTTTTTTTTTTTTTTTTTTTTTTTTTTTTTTTTTTTTTTAAGATTTCATACATGAACTACAAAAGACTTCATGTATGAATTACAAAAGACATTACATATTGTATTTCCATGAGACTTCATGCATGAATTATGCTGTTGAGAAACTCTTTTTTAAGATTTCATACATGAACTACAAAAGATTTCATGCATGACCCGCATTACATATTTCCATCATAAGTTTTTGCTACTTGCTACTGAGATAAATACACAACAACTTGGTTTATCAAATTTGCATCACAGTCAACTTGTAGTGGCAAATTTCATTGACGTTCCAATCTAGCTTTGCCGATATGTGGCATTTTATAATTGTTGCTAGCACGAACCTCCAAAATTTCTTTCATGCACGTTTGTAAAGTTAGAAACACGTTATTAAGTTCATGTGATGACATTCTCTCGAAAGATCTTTCAACTGCGGAAACTAATTCATCAATATTTCTCAAAACCTCTTGCTCTTGAAGTGATTGAATTGCACGAAAAAAACCCAAGGTCTAACACATTTAAATTCGAACTATTTGGTGGTTGAAAGCGAAGTCTAATGTCAAAGCCATCCCGAGACGCTTCTTGGAGAAATTCGGCATCATTAACATCAATATGAGGTTTCGCATTATCTTGTTGAATAAATATTGGACCTGTATGATCTTGTGGCCATTTAGCTCGAATAGCCGGTAAAACTTTGTGGATCAACCACGACCTCGTTACATCTTTAGTTACGGATAAAATAGGCTTCGTTTCCAATGTTCCCGCAACACGATTTTTACTTGAACGCTTGGCGGGTTCTAAGGTTGTGAAAGGGAATATACCAAATCTTTCAGGAAAATATTTCATTTCCCGATGTATCAAACCGGGGTCGTGCAATCGCGGCAAGAAACATCACTTTTGTTATAAACTTTTTTGATTTACATGTTCTTAACGCCCCTTCTTCACCGGGAAGAAGGTAATATCGTTTTGTTGGTTTTGACATGTAAGACCATTTTTCATCAATGTGTATAACATTAAACATATCGGTAAAGTTTGGAGTAGTACCTAATAAAGATGGAGTAATCATAGATAAACAAAAGTTCAACCTTGTTGTTTTATTCTCATCGGTGAGAGCCGGCTTGATAGCATTTGTATGTGGTCTAAACGCACCTTCTTAAATTCGTCTATGCATCGTCGATTTCGAAACACTAACTAAGTTTTCAAGAGATCATATATTGGTTCGACGACACAATGGAATTTCTGAAATATGTGAAAAATCTATTTGTAGCCTTTTTGGTCCAACAAGCTTCGGCATCTTCAAAGATAGATTAACAGTTAACCCATTCGAGACTTGATGTTGGGCTTGATGCCATATGCGACTGATGGTTTGCGGAGATACACCGAACATCCGTGCTACAAGAGTTATTGATCATTTTTTTAATATTCCATTCAAACTTTCTTGCAACAACAAATGATAAATAGTTTGACATTGGGAATCACTTAAGTTGGGTTTATGGCATGAGATTCTCAAGTCTTCCATTATCAAGAAGACAATAAAGAAGAATGTTTAAATGAAAATATGAAAATCTATTTTAATGTATATGTGCATGGTGTACAGAGTGTTATTGAGTTCAATAAAATTGTTGGGATGAAAGATTGCAAACTACATGAATTTTTTTTGATTGGTAGCATTTTGGTGTGTAAAAAAGTGGCGCCAACATTCCCTCCAAAGTTTAGCAAAGTATAGTAAATCTCAATCTTAAAAGTTAGACTTTTTTCCTTTTTGATATTTCCAGTTTCCTAAGTTAACAGTGATACGGAGTAGTAGTAAAGTATGCTAAAGTTAAATTGGTCATTTGGTACTTTTGAACTCTTATTACCTAAAATCTTGTGCATTATTGTGGTGGACAATTAATAAGGGACAAAGAGAGTATTAATTTCTCTCTTTTAAATTTTAATCCAAATCCAAATCTTAAACCTGCTTACTAACCAAACGCCCCTTACTACATAATACTCATTCTCGTGAACCACTACACTCGATCTAAGTCTTATAAAACAATATCAATCTTTTATTTTTCATTAGAAAACAACATTGTTTTATTATAAAATAAAACGAGTATAAGTATGAGCTTAGATATCATATCTAATCTTTTATATAATAAAACAAAACCCCTATTGGGAATTTTTCATTTCAAAAAAATCAATTCATACTTAATTTGGTAATAATAGAATTATTATTTCTTTTTTATAAAAAAATCATTGAATAAGAAAAGCCTAAATATTTCCAAATTTAACCATATTTTATAAAAATTCGAATTTGATTCGTGATCATTGAAAAAAACTTACAAAAATATATGTGTCAAAAACTAAAAAAGAGGAAACTTAAAAACGGCGGAGGAAGTTTTTCAAAGTTATGGGCTAAAACTTAAAATTCAGTATTATTCCGCCTAAAAATCCTGAAGTCCCAAAACTCCCAAATTCCTCCACCATTAATCAAACTCGATCTCTTATCCTTCATCCTTAAAAACAAAGTACGGTGGTTTTGAAGATTCTGTTATACCGTGAATATGTGATGGATGAAAACAAAAAATTATAGGCCGATTTCATAGATTGACAGTAAGCTAATTTACCTAATTTTTATAATTTTATTTAAAGATCTTAATTAGCTATGTGACACATTATATTGATATTTGTGGTTACTTTTTTACTTGACATTGTATTATATGAATGGGCACAAGAGATAGCGGGAGGGTTCAAGAACTCCAGTTTCTCTGTTGATTGGGATCATTGGTAAGGTTTATGTGGTTTTTATATAAATTGTAATAATTATTTGTAAGATTTTGTTGGCACCTGAGATAAAAAAAAATGTGAATCTTCGATGTAGGTTTTGTGTTTTTTAGCTGATTTTGCCCAAATTTTGTTCAACGATGTTATAAAGATGTAAAGTTTATGTGTTTACATGATTGATTTGATAGTGATTGCTACAAGTTGGGTGAATCAAGTTTGTTAGGAATTAGAAATTCCCGGTATTAAAGAGTCGGTCACCTCAAGTATATGTAATCGTTAGAAAGCTCGTAGTCGTAATTATCTTAAGTTAAGTAGTATTTAGTTTAGTATCACCGTGGAGGACGGACGGGTCTTTACCCACTGTATGCCTGATCCACAGCCCGATGTGTGGCGATTTATGTAAGACTATAAATACTCTCTACCTTTCAAGGTAGAGAGTTGGAGCTCATAATAATATCTTTCACTTTCTCTCACTAAGTTCCCTAAACCTCTAACTTTCTCTCTCTAGAATTCCATCTATATGCTACTTTGTGTTATGGTTTGATGTGTATGTGAAAAGTTATATCTTACAATTGGTATCAAGAGCCATGGTTAGATCATATCTTGCACATCTTTGGATTTATAGTGGTTTTTAGGCGGTTTTTGAGTTTGAAAAAGTTTAGTGGTTTTTGCATCATTTGGGTGATTTCTTGTGTTAAAGTTTGAATTTTGTTGGTACTTTTATGTTTAGAATCATCACAAGTGTTTAGGTTTTCATTTGGTAAGTTTGAATCATCTTGGTTGGGTTGTTTTTGGATTGAAAAGTAATGTTTATATGGTTTTTCAAGCTAGCGACTTAGCTCACGGAGTATTTTCTTGGTAGCGACTTGCTTCACATTTTTGTAGCGACTTACAGTGTTGGAGCTAGCGAGTTAGATCTAGCGAGTTAAAGTACAAGTAGTGGACTCTCCACTACGAGTAGCGACTTGGTCTGTAGCGAGTTGCTCTTTAGCGACTTGTATCTCTAGCGATTTGTGTAGCGAATTGCTGCCAAAATTTGGCTAGCGACTTGGTCTGTAGCGAGTTACTACTTAGCGACTTGCTTTCTGTCTAGCGACTTGGGATTCTAGCGACTTAGCTGTCTAGCGAAGAGTTAGCGACTTAGTGCATTATTTTCTAGCGACTTAGTGCATTATCTTCTAGCGACTTAGTTCATAATCTTCTAGCGACTTGAGTGATTGTTTACGGTTTTCTCTTGATTTAGTAAAATCCCGTGAAAGAATCTATTTCCCAGTTTAATCATAGAGTTATAAAATCCCGTATAATCTGTTAACATGTCTACCAACGTCCCTACTGTCATCTCCACTGTTGCCGAGGATGTTCAAGCAGTTGGCTCAGATACTCGTCCACCCATGCTTGACAGAACTGACTACGATTCTTGGGCTCAACGAATCAGATTGTATTGCCTTGGAAAGGAAAATGGTGTCAACATTCTCAAATCCATTGATGAAGGACCATATCGAGTTGAGACGACTAGAGACATACTTGATACTAATGATGATGGAACTCCTATTTACGGAATAGACAGACCTAAAATGTATGATGAGCTTGATGATAAGGAGAAAAAGAGATTCGATGCAGATATCAGGGCTTCTAACATTGTTCTTCAAGGTCTTCCTAAAGACATCTACAAGCTGATCAATCACAACACCGATGCAAAGGCAGTATGGGATAATGTCAAGATGCTTCTCTCAGGATCAGAATTAACTATGGAAGACAGAGAATCCCAACTCTATGACGAATTTGAGCACTTCAAGATGAAACCAGATGAGAATGTCTATGAGTACTATGTGAGATTTCATAAGTTAGTTAATGACATGAGGAACATCAGAATGACTATGCCTAACATTCAGTTGAATTCAAAATTTGTGAACAACATGAATCCCGAATGGCACAAGTTTGTTACCGCTGTGAAGCTTACTAAAGGATTGAAGAACACAAACTATGAGCAACTCTATGCCTTCCTCCTTCAGAATGAGAGACATGCTATGTTTGAAAAATTGATTCTCAATCAGTTCAAAACTAACCCGGGAGAGACAAGCTCGTCTAATGATTCAACTGCCTTCTACTCAAACATCGGAATCACAACCAAAGCTTCACAAGTCATACCCTTGGGTAATGGTAATCACAAACTCATTCCTGATCCTATGTACAAACAAGCTGATGCTGATGCACACGTGGGAAGCTTCATTAATCAACTAGCTCTTCTGATTAGCCAAAACATGAATTCTCTCCCACAAACCAACAACAACCTTAGAACATCATCTAACCCACACAATCAAGCTACTGTTAAAGATGGAAGGATCGTGGTGCAACCAGTTCAGGAAAGACAGTATGATCAGGGAAGAGGTGGTGCTGGTAGAGGTTATGTGGGCAATCAGAATCGAGGAAGGAATGGTAACCAAGGTCAAGCTAAGCCGATAAAATGCTATAACTGTGGTGGTGAGGGACACATTGCAAGGAACTACACATCTCCAAAGCGTCCACAGAATGCTGATTACTTCAGAGATAAGATGCTGCTGGCACAAGCTCAGGACAATGGTGCTGCTTTGAATGAAGAGGAATTGCTATTTCTTGCTGAGGGCAATGCCAAGACCTATGATGCAGATGTGGATGAGCAGCCTATTCAGGAGATAGGTCACAATCATCAGAATGTCTTTCAAGTCGCTGACTGTGATGCATACGACTCTGATGTAGATGATGGACCTACTGCACACACAATTTTTATAGCTAGCATTTCTCCAATGGTCTCTCCCAAGGTCTCTTCTTCACCACAAGCTGGCCCATCCAAGGACAAACTCATCTCAGAGGTATTAAAACTATACAATGATGCTGATGTGCAACAGATGCATGACAAAGTACAACCAACTAAAACTATTGAATCAAATGTTGAAAATATGGGTAATAACAATATTGTCCCATACGATCAATACGTGAAACAAAGTGAAAGTGAAGTTGTACCAAGTGATGCATCTTCTGCAGTCAACAATGACTATGTCTTTGATGAATACACTGCATGTGCTCCTGATGATTCCGTAATTTCTGAACTAAATGCCTATAAGGAACGTGTTGCTATTTATGAACAACGTGCAAAATTTGAGTTGACCACTCGTGAGCAGGAAATGGATGACCAAGTGCGTACAGTAATTAGAAAAAGTAATTTTAGAGAAGAAGTATTGAAACAAGAATTAAATTCCTTGCAAGAAAAACTTTCTAAAACTGCTAAGCAAAAACAAGAACTTCAAGAAAATGTGAAAATGCTTAAGCAAGAATTTAATGCAAAGGAATCAAAGCTCTTAAGAGATTTTTCTAATCTGAAAACTTTGAAAAACAAACTTGAAAACAAGTTGTACATGCAAGGAAACACCATTCAGACTGCTCACATGATCACTAAGCATAGAGTTCTAAGCGATAAGCATAGCATTCCCATTAAAGATAAACCCAACCCTGAGTATGGAAAGATAGCAAAAGCAGCTCAAAGTGTTATCTATGATGGCAATGAGATTCTTAAACCTAGACAAAAACCTAGTTGCATTGAGTGCACTGAGGATGACAAGAAATTAGATGAAGTCACTAGGGAGAAGATGAATAAGAAACTAAATGATCCTAAATGCAAAGAGAAGAAAGTAATTATCACTCCCCATGACTACAAGAAGGAAAACTGGATTTCCTTGAACAAGTTTAAGACTCAGACATTGTTGACTCCCGAACAAGTCTTCTGGAAAATGGATTTAGATAAGCAGAAAGCTGAAAATATTGTAGAAACAAACCCTCCCCTTCGGAAAATGCCTAGAGCGACTGTGTATCCTCCTAATACACCAATGCATCTTGTACCTAGAACAATTGCCACTAAAAGCAAGACATTAATTAGCCAATACGTTATATTTCAACTATTTGTTGATTTTGAGAAAACTTGCAAGAAAAGGATCACACCCACTGGTATAACTGAAGGAGAAAGGGGTTTTGAACAAATGAAAGAATGTTATTTAACTGAGGTCATGCCTTTCTTTAAACTTCTAAAAGATCACTTTGAGAGTCTTAAAAAGGGGATAGAAACGGATATTAAGGGAATGGAAAAGGAATTTGATGCAATAATAGTTGAAATTAGTGACTATGAGCGTGCACTAAGATATAATGAGATTGAGAGGAAGAACCTGCATACATTGAATGAGAATCTTATTACTGAATGTGTTGCTCAAGATGTGTTTTTCACTGCTTCAAATTGCTCTATTAATGCTTCCAAATTTCATGAACTATCTGTGGCCCTGAAAGTCTCCCATGATCGTGTCATTGAGCTTGAACAAACTAATTCTAAACTAAACGAGAAAATTGAACTGGATGATCACGACAATTTCGTTAAACATTTTTCTAAACTAGAAGTTGAACATTTTAATTTACAACTAAAATATCAACATCTTAAAGAAAATGTCAAAACTTCAAATGTCAAGACATCTTCAGATGCTCCAGAGTTTGATGCAGTTTTTCAAATTAACAAACGTGATGAACAGATCCAAGCTCAGTGCAACACGATCAGAAAGTTGAAAGCCCAAATCTCTCAATTAAAGGGTCAAACGAACAATATGACAGGCTCCCAAATGCCTCCTCCTTTAGATTCTCAGAATTCTCAAACGTTTCATCTTCAAAACCTAGTAAATGCTTTACAAAAGGAAAACGAAAGTTTTCTAGAAGAAAATGAAAAGGTTAAACGTCATTTTAATGAGTTATTTGAATCAATTAAAGTCACTCGTAACAAAAACAACGAACAAATAGCTTCATTGCAAAAGGAAATTGAGAATCTGAAGAGTCAGGTAAAAGGGAAAATGCCAATGACCAATGGGGAGAATGTTGTATCAAAGGTTCACTCTTGTAATAAATATGCTTTATCTGTGACATATGTCCCTCCTCATCTAAGGAACAACAAACTTGCCATTCAAACATACTTCTCATCCCTTAAGGATTGCCTAGAATGTCTGCGTGAGATTGTTGAAGAGGATAAGCTAGAGAAACCTCATGATAATGCAATTGGACATGCATGCTTATATGCCAAACGATCTCAAGAAATCTTAGAATGCTTGATCACAATATGCCCAAAGACATTAGGTGAGAGAGTTAACCCTTTGATTCCATGCTCAATGCCTAAGGCCAAATATGATATGCACTCGATTCCCAATGCTTTGAATGTGAGCCGCAGTGTACCCTTGAGCAGTTCAGATTCTAGATCTGTCAATGCTAAGAAAGAGAACTCAAGTGTGCCTTCTAGGAGTACAAATCTCAGTACCTCTAGTTTTAAGAATGTGAACCGTAGTGCACCTGCATGTAGTTCAGATCCCAGCACATCTAAACAGGTGGTGCAAAGAGTAGTAAAACAAACCAATGTTCCCATTCCCTCTACAGGAGTAATCAGTGACATTAAAGGGAGCAGGTCAAAGTCTCAAGACAATACAAGGAATGATAGGACCTCGCAAGCTAAGAATGTGCACTGGAAAAGAGTAGAAGAACAATCTAGGAACTTTAAGTTTGAATCGAATAAAACGAATCGTGTTGATTCTAGTATTAGCCATACTGATACTATTTGCAAACCTTGTACTGATGTCTGCTTGAATTCTGTTTCTAATCATGGATGTGGTGTTACTGTTCTGCCTAATGATGTTAATTGTCCAGTTAATATTGTTAATGCTAAAATTCTTGCTAAGAAGGCTAAAAGGCAAAAACGAAAGAAAGTTAGAAAACAGTGGAAACCCACAGGAAGAACATTCAGTAAAATAGGCTTTTATTGGACACCTGTTGGTCTTAAGACTAATCAGATAATGCCCACTAGAAAATGGATGCCTACTGGTAGAACTATTCCCTTAAGAAGTGATCACACTATGAACAGGGCTAATACTGACACTAGTACTGCATCTATTCACAACGATTCCATTGCCTCACTTTCTGATATGAATGCTTCTATTTCTGATGTGGGTGTTCCAAACATTGTTACTAACCAAATGGAACCCATTCTTGCATGGGGATCCCAATTATCCAGTTATCCATTCTTGTCTGTGTTCAACTGCAGATCGTTCAAATCGTTCTGTGGTACCTGGACTCAGGCTGTTCCAAGCATATGACTGGAGACCGGTCGCGGCTCATGAACTTCGTGAGCAAATTCATCGGGACTGTTAGATTTGGTAATGATCATTTCGGTGCCATCATGGGTTATGGAGATTATGTAGTTGGTGATAGTGTCATCTCTAGAGTTTACTATGTAGAAGGTTTGGGTCATAATCTGTTCTCTATTGGTCAATTCTGTGATTCTGATCTAGAAGTTGCCTTCAGAAAACATACCTGCTTTGTTAGAGATCTTAATGGTAAGGAACTGCTAAAAGGAACTCGTGGGTCAAATCTTTACACCATCTCTATCGATGACATGATAAGGGCTTCTCCAATCTGCTTGCTATCAAAGGCTTCAAAAACAAAGTCATGGTTATGGCATCGTCGTCTCAATCACTTGAACTTCGGCACCATCAACGATCTTTCCAGAAAAGACTTAGTTGTAGGTTTACCTAGACTAAAGTATGAAAAGGATCATCTTTGTTCAGCATGTCAATTGGGAAAAAGCAAGAAGTATGCCCATAAACCCAAACCTACTAACTCTGTCACAGAAGTTCTTCATATGATTCATATGGATTTATGTGGACCTATGAGGGTGCAGAATATCTTTGGGAAGAAATATGTGTTAGTTGTGGTTGATGATTACTCTAGATTCACCTGGGTCAAGTTCTTAAGGACAAAGGATGAAACTCCTGATATCATCATCAAACTCATCAAACAGCTGCAGGTTCGACTAAACAAAACTGTCAGAATTATCAGAACAGACAATGGAACTGAGTTTGTCAACAAACAACTTAGTGAATTCTATGAAAGCGTTGGAATCAGCCATCAAAGAAGTGTTCCACGAACCCCTCAACAGAACGGTGTAGTTGAAAGACGAAATCGTACTCTTGTTGAAGCCGCTAGAACAATGCTGATCTACTCAAAGGTTCCAATGTTTCTCTGGGCTGAAGCAATTGCCACTGCATGCTACACACAAAATCGTTCCCTGATTCACACTATTCATGGAAAAACTCCATATGAACTTGTCCACAACAGAAAACCTAATCTATCCTTCCTTCGTATGTTTGGTGCATTGTGCTATCCAACTAATGAGGGTCAAGACTTAGGCAAACTTAGAGCTAAAGCTGACATTGGAGTATTTGTAGGATATGCATCAAACAAAAAGGGATACCGAATCTACAACAAAAGAACCCGAAATATCATGGAAACAATTCACGTTACGTTTGATGAGCTGACCGGTCAAATGGCTCCTAGACACTCCAGCTCAGGACCCGCACTTCAAAACAGTCCCATTGGATCATCTCTTGTTCCAAACTCCTCTCAAGAAACTCCATATGTACCTCCATCTGAAGATGATGTAAATAAATTGTTTGATCCTATGTTTGATGAACTGTATGATTCAATTACTAATGAGGTGCTGATCCCTACAACAGAGGATGCTCATATTCCAGTGAATGAACTCAATCCTTCAGTCT
The DNA here is from genome assembly GCA_019973895.1 of Chrysanthemum seticuspe. Taxonomy (NCBI): domain Eukaryota; kingdom Viridiplantae; phylum Streptophyta; class Magnoliopsida; order Asterales; family Asteraceae; genus Chrysanthemum; species Chrysanthemum seticuspe. The sequence goes on along the minus strand of BPTQ01000006.1, from coordinate 69,127,956 downwards.
CAATATCTTTAAGTCAAGAAGCACCTGCTGCTGATCCTTCAGTCTCATCAACAAATCATCATTCTTCAAATGTACATCATGGAAATGTTTCTGGCATCAATGATGAAGTTAATCCCTTTGCTACTCCTGAAGATGCTCCATTTGAAAACATATTTGCTACTCCCGAATCATCATCAGAACCATCTTCTTCAGGAGACATCGACTCAGCTACCTCAGTTCCACAACAACTGCCACATGAACACCTCAGAAAATGGACTCACGATCACCCCTTAGACAATATCATTGGAAATCCCTCTCGTCCTGTATCAACCCGGAAACAACTTGCAACCGATGCCTTATGGTGTTTCTTCAACTCCGTACTATCTAAGATCGAACCAAAAGATGTTAAAACCGCGATGAATGAAGACAGCTGGTTCAATGCCATGCAAAATGAAATTCATGAGTTTGATCGTCTTGATGTATAGGAGTTAGTACCTGCTCCAGAATGTGCTATGATTATAGCTCTAAAATGGATCTTCAAAGTAAAACTTGATGAGCATGGTGATGTGCTGAAGAACAAGGCTCGATTAGTTGCTAAAGGATATCGTCAAGAGGAGGGTATAGACTTTGAAGAATCTTTTGCTCCAGTTGCTCGAATCGAGGCAATCAGAATCTTTCTGGCTAATGCTGCTAGTAAGAACATGGTAGTTTATCAGATGGATGTAAAGACGGCATTTCTGAACGGAGATCTTAAAGAAGTCGTCTACGTCAGCCAACCTGAAGGATTTGTGAATCAAGAGCATCCTACTCACGTTTATCGTTTGAAGAAGGCTCTTTACGGTTTAAAGCAAGCTCCAAGGGCATGGTATGATACACTGTCAAAGTTTCTTCTATCAACCGGATTCATCAAAGGAGCAGTTGATCCTACATTGTTCACCAGGAAGTCAGGCAAACATTTGATTCATGTTCAAATTTATGTTGATGATATTATTTTTGCCTCGACTGACCCAATGGAATGTGATCGTTTTTCAAATGAAATGAGTTCAAAGTTTCAAATGTCAATGATGGGACAAATGTCATTTTTCTTGGGATTACAAATTTCTCAAAGTCCCGGAGGCATTTTCATAAATCAATCTAAATATGCAACAGAGATTTTAAAGAAATTTGGATTTGATTCAAGTGACCCTGTTGACACCCCCATGATTGACCGAACCAAACTAGATGAGGACCTCTCAGGGATCATGATTGACCAAACGAAATATCGGAGTATGATTGGATCCCTGATGTATCTCACTGCTAGTAGACCAGACATCTTGTTCGCTGTTTGCATGTGTGCTAGATACCAGGCTAAGCCTACTAAAAAGCACCTTGAAGCAGTTAAACGGGTCTTTCGGTATCTCCAATGAACCATCAATATGGGACTATGGTACCCGAAGGACACCGGTATGTCACTAACGGCCTATGCAGATGCTGATCATGCAGGTTGTCAAGATACTCGTCGAAGTACGTCAGGAGGTGCTCAGTTTTTGGGTGATAAGCTTGTGAGCTGGTCTTCAAAGAAGCAAATGAGTACTTCTATTTCCTCTACAGAGGCTGAATACATAGCCATGTCATCTTGTTGTGCTCAAATCTTATGGATGAGATCTCAATTATCTGACTATGGCTTTGAATTCAACAAAATCCCTCTGTACTGTGATAATAAAAGTGCTATTGCTCTCTCATGCAACAACGTTCAACACTCAAGAGCAAAGCATATCGACATTCGACATCATTTCATCAGGGAACAAGTGGAAAAATGTGTGGTGGAACTATATTTTGTGAGGTCTGAATATCAGTTAGCAGACATCTTCACCAAAGCTCTTCCAAGAGAACGTTTTGAGTTTATTCTTCCACGACTTGGCTTGAAAAGCCTTCAACCAGAAACTCTCAAACGTCTTCAGGAGGAAGACGAGGAGTAAAGGTCTATCTTCATCTATCTCTTGTATATATCTATTCAAAAATCAAATAGAAAAATATAAAACTTTCAAAATCCATAAAAATTTGAAAAATTCGAAAAATCTTCAAAAAATATTGTCATTTTGTCATGTTTCTCTCGATTCGATAATATCTACGGTCTTGATGTTGTCATTCAAAGAATGACACGGGTCTTTAGATGTTGTTCGAATTTAAAAAAAAAAAAAAAAAAAAAAAAAAAAAAAAAAAAAAAATCAAAAAATATTTTTGGGAGAAAGAGAAAAAAATGGTTTATTGTCATTTTCAGGCAATAACCCGGTTTTAATAGAAAGAACAGAGCCATGTCTTAACATGTTTTCACATTCCATGCTCTGATTCTATAAACATTTATCTGCTGAAAACCAAATACTTTGGAAAATAACTCGATCTCTATTTTTGATAATCATCTGGACTTATTTGTCAAAATCTCTATCTCTCAATCAACAACCTATGTCATTGATTGAGGGGGAGAATGATTTCAATTAAATCAAAAAGTTATTTGGCATTAAACTGTTTTCAAAAGATATACATGCATGTTTTATCAATGGAGTTTAAAGTCTTAAAATCCGATCCTTATCAGTTCAAACGCTTTCACAATCAAGTCACAATTCTCCTTAAAAAGCTTTCAAAATCAATTTAAATCTATAAGAGATCACAAATCTCAAATGATTTGATAATTGTGATCGGGGGAGAATGTGTGATTTAAATTGGATTTAAACTGATAATTCGGTAAATGGTTCTATAAGTATGTACATGCTATCCTGCCCACATGTGACAAACGATTTCAATTTTTCAATGCACATGTTGAGGGGGAGCATCTATCTTAAACCTATGATTTGAAATGTGATAAACTTATCTCAATGTGCAAGGTCCCTCTAGTATGTGCAAAACTCTTTTCAAACCTCGAGGCACATATTGAGGGGGAGCGAATTTATGGAAACCTCATCCTTCCCGGAAATGCTATTTCTACTTGATTTGATGTGGGTAGTGATGTTGATATCTTTTAGAAAATGGTAATCAAAGAAGTTAATTCTTTCTCTTGCCTCCGTGTGCTAAACACTTTCAAATACTTGATGCACATATTGAGGGGGAGTTCTCGTTCTAAAAATATCAAAAACAATTCAGGTACAAAATGCTTTGATAATATATCACAAGTATCTGAATTGATTTTCAAATGGTTTTCAATTGGATCCTATGGCAGATGAACAATACCATATAGACCGACCAACTCTACTTTATGTACGGTGATATAAGGATGATAAGGTTAGGTATGTGTTCCCATGATCCGCCAGAACCGGAGGGATCTACCCAGGGACAATCCACTAGTTAGTGTAGAAGTCCTTAGGTATGATGATAAAAGGAGAAAAATGAGATATGGGAAGAGTGCGGTCTAAGACTGAGCTAGTACTGGAATAAACCCAACAAGGTTCTAGCTATGAAGTCTCGGTAAGCACTGAAGGGGTTGAAGAATTAAAAAGAATTGAATGTGAATAGGGTGAAAACAAATAGCCCTCCATTTATTCAACCTTAGGGCAGAAACCGGGTTCAATTCATATGCTACTGATGGTAACATCAGTATTGAAGACAAGACGTCATGGACCCAGTGACGCACTGCACTTTAACTTTCCAAACCACTCAAGTTCCTCTTAAAAGGACTTGTTTCATTCTCACGGGGAACCGACATTATCTATCGACTTTCTCTTAGAGATTGTTGATATTGAAGAAGGAGACCCTATCCCTAGTCTCCGGCACAGGATCCAAATATGCACAAAATTGAGTCTAGAGCCACGAGATCATCAATAAATCTCATCAGGACACTTTCAATGAAGACTCTCTGTTTCACACAATGTGGAAAGAGAGATTATATCTTGAGTCCTACGCATTATCCTTGTGGTATTGCCTGAACATCTGAGTGATGTGTTTACGTATTCACAATGAAGATGGAAAGCCTTCTGGAGCCAACATCAAACAAGCTCCTGGTAGGTGGCATGTGAGATCTATTATATAGATCAACCATGTGACAACTGAACAGAAACAATTGGGCGATTCAATCTCTTGAATCAATCCTGGTTCAGGTTATGGATTGACGGATACCTTTGAAAAACCGGTCTTTGTGCTTAACAACTCTTTTCTTTAGCACATCGACCGTGTACTCATTTTTCAAACCAAAAGGTATTTTTATGATTGATAATTGATTTTCTATAAAACCTTCGTTGTATTGCAAAAACAATTTCTATTGAGCGATACACGATTGTTTTTCAAATCTTTTTCATCAATCAGTGGACTTAAAATTCGCTGGTTCACTCACTCCGTGTTGTCTTCTTTGAGATGTTCCGGTTTGAGAACAGCTAGAACAGCTGCGAAACCCTGTCAAGGAAATTCTTCGGAATTATACCTGATCACAGGCAGTACATGTACTGATCAACAGGGAACCGTGGGCCGTGTACCTCAATTCAACGAAAGTGATCAAAGACACTTTCGTGCGATTTATTGCTAACTGTTGTATGCAGGTACGCCCGACGTTTGCAGCTGATCAGAATGAAGCGGTCAATCCATAGCCGCATGCTCACTTAACACATTCATCTATAAAGAAATCATGATTAGTGCATCAATGACTCTGATATTTTCACTCCATGCTTCTGCTACGCTGCTGCCAATATCATGATTCAACAAATGCTTCCGCTACTCTGATGAGAAGATATCATGATCCAGAATGTGAGCATGTCGGTCCTAATGTCACAACATCACATAATACCAACACCACAAAGGATGTGTCAGAGATTGTTGATAACTGATGATCTCAAATGCTGGCTTAAACTCATTATCACGTGGATCAGTAAAAGACCTCCACTTGGAATAACCAAACATGCAATGTGAAGAATCAATGACTACGAGCTTAGAAGCAAAGGACTACATCAAGAATGCAAGAACAATTTTTAATGTAATATCTAGTTGTATTCAATGTAATTTTGGTACATGATTGAGGTGACCTCCCTTAGGGGGAGATTGTTAGGAATTAGAAATTCCCGGTATTAAAGAGTCGGCCACCTCAAGTATATGTAATCGTTAGAAAGCTCGTAGTCGTAATTATCTTAAGTTAAGTAGTATTTAGTTTAGTATCACCATGGAGGACGGACGGGTCTTTACCCACTGTATGCCTGATCCACAGCCCGATGTGTGGCGATTTATGTAAGACTATAAATACTCTCTACCTTTCAAGGTAGAGAGTTGGAGCTCATAATAATATCTTTCACTTTCTCTCACTAAGTTCCCTAAACCTCTAACTTTCTCTCTCTAGAATTCCATCTATATGCTACTTTGTGTTATGGTTTGATGTGTATGTGAAAAGTTATATCTTACAAAGTTAGATAGATCACATGGATTAGGTAGTTCTACATACAATTTTACAAGACTGAGAATAGGTTAGCCACTACAATTCAAAGTGCTTAAAAAATGACTTATAACTTTAAAAGATTAAGAGTGGCTGAGCTACTATCATAGAAATAATTGGTGAAAATATTGTCATGTTTGTTTGCATTTAATGTTGAACTAACCTGCTTAGTGAAGACCGCCTAACTTACCCCAATTTAAGCCGATTAGCGGTTGCGTTTACAATACGAGCACATAAGCAGAAAAAAATAAACATTTCGGTATCTAAAATTAAACTTTCGCATTAGCATTTAAATATGGTGAATATTGTTTGGTTATAATACCATATAGTTCACAGTGTTATTTATGTTTGCGTTATGGTTTTGTCTGAGTAGATTATGTTGTTTGCTTAAACAATTTTATACAGCTTATTATGCACCTTTGGATGCTGAGATCACAAGGTCTATATGGTAAACCCAATGCTGATATGGACCATATAATTGAAGTTTCCAAAGCTGCAAATGCTCATTCATTCATTCAAGGGTTACCTAATGGCTACAACACTCAAGTAGGCGAAGGAGGAAGCCAACTTTCAGGGGTCAAAAACAAAAAATAGCTAAATCCTGAGCCACAGTAATAAACCCGAAGATATTACTACTAGACGAGGCCACAAGTGCACTTGATTCAGAATCATAATTCATTCTCCAACAGTCGATAAACACAATCATTTCAAACCTGACAACAATTATTATGGGACACAGATTATCCACAATAAGAGACGTTGACACTATCATTGTTTTGAAAAATGGTCAGTCAACTTGAAAAATGATGTAAGTTCTTTAAATTTGAATTCTAAGACAAAATGCAATAGAATTTGTATTTGTACCCTCAAATTCGGCTTTTTATTTGCATTATACCAAAAATATACATCCCCAAAACTATCTTGAAGTATATAGACTTTAGTATCATGTATGCATATTTTGAATGCTTCCTGTTGTTTATAATGGGTGTTTGGATCTGTGTTTTCAAGCTTAATCACCGATACTCAAATCAACCGGTGAACTGTCACTTAGTGTGAAATCCGTTAGATACACTCGAGGAAGCTTCATATTCCCTGGATCTCAAGTTTTTCCTCACCGTAGCTTCACTGAAGAAGTGATGGTCCTTGATAGCCACTTTGGAAACCTTGGTATGGGCAGCAATGCTTATGTTATGGGTGGTATTTCCCTTATTTAGATTTAATGTGAAGAGATGAAGTTAGGGTTTATATATGATCTTTGATTAGTTCAACCATGATTTGTGAATGGTCAGTAATTTGAATTGTAGTTCTTATTATTGTGTTAGGTTTCTAATGGCCGAGACTAGGTCGACTTTTCTATTGATGTAAATTTGACCATATGGGTGAGGAAGCTACCCATTTGATCTTTGTAAAAAGTTGATTACCTTCCTGATCCATTTGAATTAAGTTACCCATCTGATCTTTGTACATGGTGTTTGGGTGTTTGTAAAAAAATTATTGGTTATGGTTGCTGCAACAATTTTGTTATCACATATATCTCATGTTTATTACGGTTGTATGTTGCATTGCACAAACACTCCAATGCATTCTGATGCCAAACATTTTTAATCATTAGCAACTTCGTTCTGCTTATTAATAAAACATTGGCTGTTTGAATAGGTGCGTTTGTAAATGAACAATAACGCGGGTAGAGGAGTAATTGCTGAACTGCAAAAGATTACTGAAAAAGAGGGTGTATTAACACTCTGGAAAAGGGTCGCAGCCGGGCATAGCCTTTAACGACATCGCAACTGGCTACATATGATGAGTTCAAGCGGGTAAAGTTCTAAAACTGATGTTTTAACTTTTATACTCTTGGAAGAATCAAGTATATTCTGTTGTTTCTTAAGTGATCGTTTTTCCCTTAAAAAAATTATATGCTATTGCATACACTGTTTGGAAACCCTATATACGCTACTACTATAGAGTTGTATATGTGAAGCATATACATCAAATGTATGCATTTTGGCATAACCTTATATATGCATTTTTGCATAACCTTATATATGCATTTTGGCATAACCTTATATATCGAGCTAGGGAATTTTGACTCATTTACTTATAAATGAGTAAATTTGGGTTGTGTTTTTTTGAAGTGGATAAAATATAAAAATAGCTACAAGGGGACAGGTTGAATGGGTCAAATGGGGGTGAAAGTCACCCAATAGATCTAGATTTTACTGACTACTGTAATAACATTACTTTTGAAATCGTAATCAATGCACTTTTCATTTATAAATGGGGATTTTTCGCTGTGTTTAAAAAAGCACGCATCAATATATGAAACATCTTTGTACCATAACCTGAAATGAAATAGTTGCAATGTGTATGCGATGGATGAATTCAGAGTCATTGTGTTTTGTTAATTCCATTTGTGTTCAACCATCTCTTATATTAAGGACACTCAAATTCAAAAACTAGGTGTAATAAACAGGTGGAACGCGGACATACAATCCTTGTGCATGCAGCGGCAGGTGGAACTGGATCGTTACTATGTCAATGGGCAATTTCCCTTGGTGGCATTGCCATTGGAACCGTATCGACCAAAGAGAAGGCCGCTAAAGACAAGGAAGATGGTTGTCACCATGTCATTGTCGCTAAAGAAGAAAGTTTTGCCGAACGTGTTACTAAGATCACATCAGGTAAATGGGTTGATGTAGTCTATGATTCAGTTAGAAAAGACACTTTTGAGGTAATTTATAAGCTTCTCCTTCCGTTTTCTCTTTTATATTGTTGTAATATAATAACGTAAATAAATTATGTAAACCACGGAACCAAAGTGGAATTGATTAAGCACGTTTAAGTATGAATAAGACTGTTTCTTTGTTGTTTCAGGGATCATTAGTTTGCTTAAAAATACGAGGACTCCTGGTGAGTTTTGGGGCAGGCCTTTGGTGTACTAGATCTCATATCTAAATCTATACTTGCAGCAAATCCCTATATATAGATCAATGGTTAGTAGTACTGGTAATATCATATGTGTAGGAGAGCAATGGTTAGTAGTACTTGGGGAGGGTTCATTTGGGGATTAATTAGAGAACGAAATAGGTTTTTAACGTTGTGAACAAAGGCATATGGAACTGCAGTCTCTAAGCGCAAAACATTTAGTTTTCTTAAGTTCAACCTATAGAATCACTTTCACTAGGATGTTTGGTATGCTTCAGTTTTTAATAAGGCGAGAGCCTGCATTATACTTTTGCACTTTAGAAAGTAAAATGCCCAGGTTAACTGGATGTAGATGCTACTTAGGATATAGCTATGTTTCATGGAAGAAGTATCAAACCCACAAAATGATATTCGTGAAAAATGACAGATTGTTATCATCCATATTCGTGACTTTTTCTGGCACCGAAACTCTTTTGTACTGAAAGATACTTCTGATCACTGCAACTTCATTTCGAAATCTTGCAAAACTTGATAATTCAAGTTTTAATCTTGGGTTGAAACAGATACCTAGCGCAAATGATATTTCTACTAGAATAATGCTAAACTAGGAACACGTTTGAGGAAATTGAGTAGTAATTCCATGCCCATGGATTTCACACTCCTGCTTGTAAGAGAATACGGTGATTAGATAGTATTGACGAAATCAGATGGAAAGCCAAGAACATCAAAAAAGAAAGGAAAAAGGAAGTCCTCTAATGGGTTTACTGTTAATGCAACCTCATATGCCACAATAATAACTCATATGTAATTATTAGATTTCTAATGTAACATATAACCTATTTTGATGTATATAACCTATTTTAATGGATATCAAGTAGTAGTTATCAAAGCAGCTCATAAACTTCTCGATTGGTAAAGTCATAGTTTTAGTTGTAATTTTGACGATCTACTTGAATTTGATTCCCCTTCTCTTTTCGTGCTCATTTACACGATATAATAATCTGAAAGTTGCTTACAGAGAAGTCCCATGAACTCAGGTAACGTTTTTTTATGATGCTTTATGCTAATGAATGATGTGCTAATTTTGTTCAATTATTGAATTCGGTTACCACAGGTTGGACCATTGGAGTTGTTACGTTAGCTCTTTAAAATGATTCAGATGGCTCAATATTAAGTTCAGGCATTTCTTCCTTCACTTTTAATTTATGTACTGAAAAATCGTTTGATGTTCTAAAAGGTTCTTTTAAGATAATTTTTTGGGAATATGCTTAATCATTTTGGTCAGATTCGGCTGTGTTGGGTTTTTGTCCATCTTTATATCTGTTTATAAATACTTAATGGGTTGAGTATGGTAGCATATAACATGTATAATTACAATAAAGATTTATTATTCTTGATTATATGTTTAGGACGTGTTTGCATTTAAAATACACTTTGGCCGACCCGTTATGCCCGTTTACTTTTAGTTTTTAGTTGACCCGTTAAAAGTATAAGAGAATACAAAATTAACCCATTCTTAAGTAAATTAGTTGAATTTACAAACTTGCTTTTTGACCATTGGTTGAAATCCCCCTTTCAGTCTTGGTTTTTTTGGTCATTTGCATTAAGGAGATTTGCACTGTATGAAAATTAATGTGTTAGTTCTTCATTAAAGCTTTATAATCTTTATTGTCTCAGTTGGCAATGTGATATTTCCGTGGTTACTGAAGTGGGTGAACTCGCAGGGAAGTTTCTCAGTAACTACAAAACATCAGATATATGACTACCAAAAAAACTTTTTTATTCACTCATTTTAGAATTTATCAATAGCTCAGTGTCATATATGACTACCAAATATACAACAATAATAATCTAGGTGGTTTTTTAATTTGAATCCACTTTGGTTTTACCCTTTTTCATCCATTCGACTGTATGGCATAGAATATTAGCTCAGGAGGTAATGGAGTGTTAAGTGTGCAAACATTCTGTTAAATGAATTTTATCAAATTTGGTTTTGTTTAGGAGTGCATTGTACTTATTTGCTATTTTATCATAGTTTTGGATTAAATGTAAAAATTTAGAAAAAAAGAAGGAATCGCCTATTTCCTTTGCTCTTTCAATCACTCATAGCTTTTCGTGCAAGTGTTATGGGCTCATGGCCAATGTTGATTATATTAGTTGTCCTCTTTTCAACTAATAATCGATCATTAGAAACAAAAAATAGATTCAACTATACGATCAATTCAATTCAAGTTTTATATACGGTCAATTCAACTATGATTTATATGTGATCAATTCCATGTGAAGAGATCAATTCAAGGTTTATATACGATCTTCGATTAATTCAACTATGATTTGTGAACGGTTAGTAATTTCAAACACCCTTTATTTGTTTATGGAAACATGTTATGTGTTTCATGATTCTGTCATTGTAGGTTTTTGAGCCATTGATGAAGTGTGCCCCAAGTGTTTGATAGAAATCCTCACTAGCTTACTTTGTAAACACTCTATTCCCAATGTTCTTACGTATTCAGTTGCAATTTATTGAAATTTTTAAGATGACCCATGTGAAAAAGTTATGATTTTGATGATATTTGTAGTTTGATTTGTTAGCTCAGCTCTGTTTTAAATGCCTATTTGTTAAAGATTAGAGCTTTTTGGTTTGTATGAATTAGATTTTTGTTTGAAACTTGAAAGATGTGATATTGGTTATACTTATTATAGGTAATGATTATTCAGCAGAGATTAGGCTTATAAGCATTAGTTTGAATTGACATTATCTCATTTTTCTTTATATGGTGTGTAGATTTACATTCAACAACTCAATAAGGTTTAGCTTTATGCTTTGGGCATGGTAGAACCTCATAAAACAAAGGGCCAAAGAAGGTAAAGCTTGGGTTGACTTTGTTAAAATCAAATTTAGTATCAAAACAAGTAGACAAGAATCAATTGTTGCCATTGTTTGATTGAGTTGATAAATTTTGTAGAGGTTAATTTGTTATGAACAAACTTAAGAAGAGAGAGGGTTCAGGTCATGCACTAAAGTAGCAAAGTTGATGGAGATCGAGAAAGGTAAAATCCACATGACAACAATACAACGTATCTTAATGACCCACTATAGTAAATGAGTTTTAAACATAACCCACATTAACCAGTTTATGTTGGAATTTAAATTACAACTAGTCAAAATACATTATTCGAAAAATTAGAAAAAACCCCGCGCGTGCGCGGGTATTATAATTAGTATTGATTATAAGATGAAATCTGGTTTTAATTGTGAAAAATGAATTAATCAGAAATCAAATTCTAAACCCATCATATAAAAAAAATATAAAAAACGCTAGTTTTCAAATATCATTCTAACATTTAAAACCCATATCAAATAACCAACCCCCTCTATCAATCCCAAATTCCCAATCCCATTCCACGATCCCAAAACCCACAATCCAAACACACCCTTAAACCTTTGACCATGACACCGCTAAAAAACAAAAAGACAAAGAAGTCTACCACGTAGGCATATTATCCAAGACCAACAACATAATCCAACGGTCCAAAAAAGTTCCCTCTCAAGACCAAAAACCAAACACCAACCATCGGATCACATAAAGTTCCCTCCCAGTGGGACCCACCACCCCCCCTCTTACACTCACACACACTATTTTCATGTAGTCCTCTCTGTTTCGTCACACTTCCCTTCACCGCCTCAACACCAACAAAAAAAAAAAAAAAAAACCGCTTTGCTTTACTTTTTTCTTCTCTCTAAATACCACTAGCGGTTTTCCGTTACCCCGTTACCGTTACCAGTCTCTGGTCATTTCTCAGGTTAAAAAAAAACATTTCAGTCTGGTTGTTTTTTATGTCGTACATAGTACAAACAAACCCTAGTGTTGTTTTTATAAAAAAATTTGGTATATATTTTTTAAGGTGATTACTAGGGAAAAAAAAAAAAAAAAAATTTTGTTGGGTTTTGTATATATATTCAAGAATGTATTTTGTTTATATGGGTAATTTTTTTTAGAGATGTGGTGACAAGTTGAAGTAGGAATTGTAAAGTTTTGTATATTTTATTTAGTGGAATATTTTTTAGGGTTATTATATTGTTGTGGGAGAAATGTATTTTATTAGGGTTTATGATTATGGATTTTGTCTTTTAGTGAATGGGTTATTACTTAATTTACTTGACTAATTATCTGCGTGTAGCGACGACAGCGTATAGTAACGTTAGTTTGTGTATGCATTGATTTTTATAAATAGGGGTTTTTAGTATAACAACATTACTCATTTTTTAAGTTTTTAAATTTTAAGCAAATTTGTTTTGTTATGAAGTATAGATGGGGAGAAAGAATATTGTTTTTTAGTAATTCATAAAAAAAGAATAGAATTTTTTTCTTGGGTGTTGTTGCTTTTTAATGTTTTTTAAAAGTATGATTTTATTTTTATATATATATTTTTATATTGTGTGTTTGGATGGAGTGAAAGTGAGGTTAAGGGAATATGATGTGATTATTTTAAGGTTATTATTAATCACATTGTCATTTTCAAAATGTAATGCCAAACACTTCCTATCATAGATAATGTTGAATGAAAAGGACTTTGGTATAAATTTGTCTGGTTGTCAAAAGAAAATAGTGCGTAGTAAGTGACAACGACTTATGGTATAGTTTATTTGTTTTCTTGAAACATGAATAATAGTTATTGTTGCAGGTCGTAATCATAATATCTTGAAGATAGATAATGCCGGGTGACAAAAAGATTGCTAATTGTATCCTTTGTAGTTTTATGGGTGTAAGCAATTCTGGGTTGGTATACGTTTTGGTGTTCGAAAATGCTGATATTTTTGTCTTGCAGGGTTCACTTGATTGATAAACTACTTGAGATATCTTTGTTTGCGGTTTGAAAATCAGTTTCTAGTGTTTGGGTATATTGAAACCGATTTTTAATATTTTGGAGTCAAATATGAGTCAAATAAGTGGTTTCTACTAATCAGTCAGAATCGAGAAATCCTGTTTAATCAGTGGCTGTTTTACGTTTTTACAAGCATCTGGTCTGCATTATTGCATCTCACATGATCACTTCTAAAATTTCGTTCCAAACTCCCATGTTTCTGTTATCATCATTTTACATCATCATTTTAACATAGACGATGTGAATACTTTGATAACTTGACATTTGATGATTATCAGCTAAATGTTTATCCCATACTTAGCGTTTTGGTTCACAGTTGCTTTTATTGTTTTTGTCTTTTGGCCAAAGGATTATATGTTTGGTTCTAGTTTATCTTACTACTTAACCCGATTTTCAGCCCAGCCATTAGCTGCAGGACTGAAGTCTGCTAACTTAGCCGAGCACAGTGCTCAGTATCCTCCTACCATGTCTTATGATCATCTTTATCCAGGTTAGACATAGTACTTTCTAATTCATTTCGTATACAAAGGTTTCACGTTGTGATAGTCTATAATATTCTAAAAGTTTATTCATCTTTAATGATCCTAAACAGTGTAAAATTATTGTTTCTTGTTTGATGTTATTGACGAATTACATCTTATCGAGATAATCAAGCAAAAGTGGTCAAAGTCCTTTTTGTTTTGCTTGTTTTTCTTTCGGTCTTCATATTACAATTGTCAGCTTGACATTTCTTTTGGTATCTTAATGAGCGCTGCGAATACTTTTTATGCCATCTCTTTTTTTTGTTTGTACAATTCTAGAACGTTATGTGATTTGTATTTCGGACCGCAATACTCACATTTTTAGAAATGAGGCCAACATTCATATCTTCATTTTCTCGTACCAACAGAAGTATGATAAAAGTGATAATGTTATGGAATAAATGCCATGTTAACATGGATATTTTAGGGGGTGTTTGAATATAGTGTTTTTGGTTGTGTTATATTGTAGCTGTAGTAATAAGATAAACACATTTGGTTGTTTGGATGATTCCGTTTATCTAAATAATAAATACATATAAATTGAGCAAGAATGAATTGTTGTGAAAAAGGAGTCGTATCTTGTGAGATTGGAGTAGAAGTTTCTGAAAATTAGGTTTCTGCCCGCTGATGATCTTTTTTGTTGCAGTTGGTACGTTACTGCTAATATGACCCGTAGCCGTAAGTAGTCAGGTTATCCGTAGTAGCTTAATAAAAATTAATTTTTGCAAAGTTAATTGACCCCAAGGGACTGTCATTTCCCCATAATATTTATGTTTCATTCTCGCTTTTTAGTGTCATTTACCACTTCATATAGCTTTAGCATGCATTTTTGTTACAGATTATGAATGAACCATTTTAACTTGTGTTTATAATTTAATATTTGTGACAGGACATGATGGAACCTACTGTCAGCCAGATGGTTCTTGCCATCAAAATCGTGCTGGGGCATCGTACATGGATAATGGTTCGCTTATGTATTTAATGCCCGGCTACAACCCGTATGGTCTACAACAGTCTTTCTTGGGTGAAGGTATGTCTGGCTACTCGTGGAATCCTGCATACACCAGTGAGCCGAAATACCAAAGTCATGCATCTCGGACCACTAAATCGACTATGGGTATTAACAGCTCTACAAAGTTCAATGGCTCTTACTCCAAAAGACATTACCCTCTTGATGTGCAGACACGACAATCAACTTCTGATCTTTCTCAGTTGCTTCAGTCTCCGCATCTCTGCTCATTGAACCAGGTGTGTATCTAAAACTGTCATGTTGACTTGACGCATGGCTTAAAGGAGTTTTTGACTAGTAGTTAAATACCTAAAATGACACTTGATGATACAAGGTAAAAAATTAGGTCGCTAATTAGGCTATATTTGAGTTGCTGTCTTGCTACGAAAGAAAAATTGCTCTAATTGAGAGGCCCAATTAGTTTGAGGGGATGTTGGATATACGTTTTGAAAGTGATATTGGATAATCAGAATTAATAGTTCAAGTGTAATATACATGTGCTAGTTTTGCTGCAGATGATATGAAACTGATTATTTGGTTAAATAGTCAGAAGCTGAATCTATATATCTGAACATGTAGAACTAATTATTGAGAGCTGAGGACTTGAATAACCGTAATACTAATGATATAACCAGTTCAAAATCACAAATCCAGCTATCCCTGGACATCACACTTTCATTTTTAGAATTTCCATGTTTGTATGCTAGCTTACTATTTTTTGGTGTACCCTATGTTTATCTACGCTTTTTCTTTCTGAGTTGCAGTCGTGTGCTGCTTGCTACGGGGGTGTTGCAAAAGGCTATCAATCTAACCCAAACTTTGCATCACTTGCCTACCAAAACAAGTCACTCTTTGCAAACTATTCAACGCTCCATGCTCCAAAAGTGAGAGAATCTGAAGAACTGACTTGTGGTCCTAGGTCTCAGAGCAGCATGAGTGAGCATCAAGAATCCAAGCATTCCTTGAAAGACGATCAGTATAATCTTGATGGGTTTCAGACAAACTATGAACACGCTAAGTTCTACATCATCAAATCATACAGTGAAGATGATGTTCACAAATGCGTCAAGTATGATGTTTGGTCCAGCACTCTTAATGGCAATAAGAAATTGGACGCTGCTTTTCTTGAGTCGGAAGGAATAAAAAAAATAACAGGGTCAAAATGTCCCATTTTCCTCTTCTTCTCGGTAAGTGACTGAACATTTTCTTGTTTTAAATCAACTTTTGTTTTCCTTTCATGTTAGAGGTAGCAGTTTTACCCATTGGGGTTGTGATTTATTTCAAATGGGTAAAATGGGCGGAAAGTTGGCAAAAATTTATTCTCAATGCATACCTCTCAAATCGTGTATTCAATGATTTTGATTGTTGTTGTAGAATTCATTATTATCAACACAATATTTAGCGTATTTGTTCTAATAAAAAGCTGATGGAAGTGTTGGCTGTTCAACTTAACCTAGCCTGACCTATCTTGACGTGTCCTAGATAGTGTGACACGTCTCAGTCTGAACATGTTTTTGACCTGTTATACCCTTCTATCTTTCCACTTCTGACTAAATTCAACGGTTTATGACAATGCAGGTAAATGGAAGTGGACAGTTTGTGGGTGTTGCTGAAATGATGGGCCCAGTTGTTTTCGACAAAGACATGGATTTTTGGCAGCTTGACAAGTGGAGTGGTTTTTTCCCAGTGAAGTGGCATATCATAAAAGACATCCCCAACCAAGTGCTGAGACACATTATCCTTGAAAACAATGATAACCGCCCTGTTACATACACTAGGGACACCCAGGAGGTATGTTTTCATTTTCTGTTGCTCGATGTGCATATGCCCAAGTTATGGATATTATTCAAAACTTTCAATTTGAACATTCAAGTCCGAAAGACATCAATGTTCATCGAACATGATGGGAAAACAATCAAATCACCCTCTATATCTTCTCCATATTTCTTTTCTAAAATGTTATTTATTTTGTTAATATGTGTGAGCATCAAGACTACTATAATGAATTTCTTCATTAGAATCAAAATGAGAACCCATCTCAGAGTCTGTAAACGTCAACAACACCAAAATCTTTGAACTTTTCACATTAGATAATTATTTACTGTTTAGAAAGTTTGGTGTCATCATTGGTCGATTGTTATGTGTTCAGGTTGGAGTGGAGCAGGGTTTAGAGATGCTTGAAATTTTCAAGAGCTTCCCTGCAAAGACAACCTTACTAGATGACTTGAGCTTTTATGAGAACCGTGAGAAGTTGCTTAAAGCTCGAAGGACTGGCAAAGCTGCTTTTCAGTCTGAGGTGAGCGTTCTGAAATTACTTGATGTTAGAATTGGCAAAATATGTTGGCCGTATCATGTCAAAACGAGTAACTTGTATGGGTAACAGGTGAAATGGCTCTCACACGAAGCACAGGTCCCAAAATAAGTCTTCCATAAGCATTTAGCGTGCCATATGCATTTAAAGTAGATTTTAGTTGGTTCAATAACAATATAACTTTTTTTTAATTTTAATTAATGAGGTTTATTCTTTAAAATGTCTCTTTTGCCAACAGTAAAACCTTTTTGTTTTTTAACTACTTTTTTTTGTGACCTCTTTGACTAGTCAGCGATATATAACCTGAATAGGACCCAATTTGCATTGGTCAAATATTGCCACCCATAGTTCTCGACTTGTCTTGTTTTCAGAGGTACTCTCATTTCCTTTTTGATACGCTAATAGTTCGTGTTGGTGATTTATTTGCAGAAGAATGCAAAATCAGGAGAAGGATCGGTGAGCAAAAATGGATCATTGGATCCAGAGGCTTCTCTCATCAACCTTACACGAAACCTGTCTCTTAATGCAAAATAGCCAAAAGATAAGCCGTAGACTTAGATATCTACTATTGGCTTTGTGTAGATGGTAGGATATTAACGAATTTGTTATGGTTTATAATGCTTTACTCGAAACCCGATTCACCTTTTGAACCAACTTTGTTTAACGAGTAAAAATGAAGGTTTAATACTCATTTTTATTTTAGCTTGTATCTGTTGATTTCTTCTTATTATATGGGTAAAGAAGGTATTAAAGAAGCGCAATTGCGATTATGGTGCAAGATGTATATCAGGATTAAACCTTGCAAGTTAATGCCAACAGTGGCTTGTTTAACGTTATGTTGAGTTAAACTAGGTTACGGATTTCAAATAGAGAGGACATGGAATTGTCTTCAGCGTTTTCGCAAGTAATGGTGTTTGTTTGCGACAATGTTTTGGTACATGCATCTTAGGATTGAATGCCATTCTATTACATGAGAGACGTTAAATTACATCTTACCTTTGATCCATTCATATAAGTATCCAATTTGCAAACAGAAAGACAAAGTCAACTCACTTGGTCAACTGCGATACAAACAGGTAATTTGTTACAATCTGTTAGGTTTCACTCTTGCAGCAACGGACACCCTATTGAACTTTTCATTAAAACATCTTCATTAACAAAGTTGCACGACTCAAGGTCGGTGCAGGGCACCCATGGCACGTTATAGGGCAATTTTTAGCTGCACCGCGCTTATAATTATAGGTGCAGATGCCATCCGGTTGGCTTTTTTTTTTTTTTTTTTTTTTTTTTTTCAGTGAGCTAGGTATTCTTGGTGGTGTGTTATAATAGTTTTATCGGGGAGGGTGCTTATTTTATGGTGTTAGTATTTTAGTTGGAACGTACCAACTGATTAAGCAAGCGGTGTAAACGATGTCTTGAATTTGTTATATTTCTTCTGTCTACAAGGAATTGAAATACATCTACTGATAAAAAGAAAATAATCAATGTTAAAATAAAAATATGATGGCTACTTCATATATGGATTGGGTGACACAAACGTTTCAATGTATCTAACTTCTTTATCGAATATTTTTTTATTCTTAGTATTATCATCCACGCCAACTTTCCTATACTCAAAGTCGTCATAGATGTTGCCTCGCATCTCCTTTTTGAGATCTACTTCATAAAATTCTTGAGTATACAGGTTCCTCGTGAGCCAGTTTCCGTTCTTCGTGAAGTGGAATGGAATCAGAGAGCTAATAGGAATATCATAAACTTGCGGCGGCCCTAGTTGATAACTTACCACTTCTTTCACATTCCCATATTCATCTAACTTCCACAACTTAATACAGGTCCTTTCAAAGCCACTTATATCAATGTCGTCATACATGACACAAACATGAATGCAATCACTTTTAACCATAATAGTGGCAAAATAATCACTTGTATCTGGATTAGCATCCACATTCGAAGTTTCTATATTTGATAACCGTTCAGTTTTTGTGTCAAACCTTATAATTGAACCTACCCGTTCGTCCAAGTGTTGTTGTAAGAAGTAGATATTTTCATTCAAATAAGTACCTCCAGTACTCCAACTTCCAGGATGAAGTATACTTGTATGTTGAGAGACGTCGTCTACTTTTCTCCATGAGTCCGTTTTTAACGAGTATATGTAAACATTAATGACTTCATAATTTACAAATACAAGCTTGTAGTCATCTTCACAACAGCTGTAATACAACCCGAAATCTGAAGAGGAAAGCGAAATATTGTTGCATTCCTTGTGAGAATCAGATTTGGACAACCTCTTATACTCATTGGTCAAAGGATTCCATAAGATTAGATCAGAGTATTCAAGATCATGCTTATCCTTTATTGTGCCTAGACATACCAATCCATGAAAAGATGTGAGAATATGAATTTTATGAGGATTAGTGTCTTTGAATTGTGGTAAAGGGCGGCGTGTGGGAGTTAAACCCTTATCACTCGGTGGCGCTTCAAAGTCGATGGTGGTAAACTCGAATAATGATGTTTTAGTTTTATACAAGACCAGAAGTTTAGGGTTGTTTTTATGGTCGTCGATGTGGCGGTTATGCTTGTTTTTAAACATATCCGACGTAAACAATGAGTATTGAGGTGGCAGTGGATAACATGTTATATATAGGGTATCTACTGCACTCACCTATCTAAGGATTTTAGGATTTAATGGAAATCTCAAACTAATAGGTGCTAGTTTCTTACGAAAAAAACAACTAAAATTCTGATACTCGAGACCACCTCCACTTAATTCTCCACAAACAACCGTTGAATCAAAATCACAGAAAGTGGCTTCTAAACAAACCAAGGTTGTACGTAGAACACACTTCAGATGGTACACCCGCAATATTTTTACAGCCAGATATGTTGAGTGATCTAAAGTGAAGACAGTTTTGGTTGAGAGACGAAATTCCATGGCTAGTTATGTTTTTGCACCAGGGATATCTACTTTTCCCAAACATTTACATGACTTTGTTGATTTCCAATCCATTACATATAATTAAGCTTTTAGAAAGGCAGATAATCAACAACAAAGGATACGCTGAAACAACCAACGTAAGTCCTACATCTGACATGACGACAACAACTAAGATAAAGAGGGTGTAATTTAGAGCCAAATATAAGCAATGTAGTTAAATCTTAATCCTTGATTTTAAAACGACACCCCAAAAACAATGCCTTTAGTTCGGTAAAATGGTTAAGGATTTCTCAATGATCATGGAACCATCATTAGGAAGATAGGTGGCATTGCAATTTCTACCAAAAGGATGCCGACGGTCCAATTTTCACGTGTTTACAATTTGGCTTTTGGATATCGTAAAGGTTGTGACATATGTTAAGGCCAAATGATTCGTGATCTAGTTTTGAGCTTAATTAGTTTTTCGAATATCAAATACAAAACATCATCAGGAATGCATTTGTTCCTGATATCACTCGTTGTACAGGATCGCTTATTTTTAAAACCTCCATCCATTTGTAATAAGTACCTTTAACTGAAATCGCTTGAGCTAGTGTTGAGAAAATCCAAAGACCGCCAAAGAATGGAACGATTTTGTGGAGAACATAAGGGCGTACACATTCGGAGGTCCATAAGAAAATGGTTTGTAAATTGAGTCATTGTGAGAAAAGTTTATTACAACATGGAATGAAAAAAGTACATAAACCTCATTGAGATGCAATTTATTTTGCGGGATAAATCCCCACCTATTTAGTTTGATATAATGGTAGTAATTAACCTAAGATTTATATGTCTAAACCAAAGTCCATGTTTTTTTCTTTACTTTTAATATTTCTTATTTATTTTCTCATTATTTGTATTTTTTTTATCACTTTTTCTAATTACACATTTTTTTTCGTCAGTTTTCATACGTTTTTGTCCGTTTTTTCCGCTTTTTATACGTTTTCGTTTGTTTTCATACGTTTTCTTACATTTTCGTCCATTTTCATACGTTTTCCTCCGTTCTCTTACGTTTTCGTCTGTTTTTTTACGTTTTCATACGTTTTCTTCCGTTTTCGTCTGTTTTCGTCCGTTTTCATACATTTTCACCCGTTTTGTTACGTTTTCGTCCATTTTCGTTAGTCTTGTTACATTTTCTTCTGTTTTCTTACGTTTTTTTTCCGTTTTCATACGTTTTCGTCCGTTTTCTTACGTTTTCGTCCGTTTTCATACGTTTTCGTCTGTTTTCTTACATTTTCATACGTTTTTGTCTGTTTTCTTATGTTTTTGTTCATTTTCTTACGTTTTCGTCTGTTTTCTTACCTTTTCTTCTGTTTTCTTAGGTTTTTGTCCGTTTGCTTACGTTTTCGTCCGTTTTCTTACGTTTTCGTCCGTTTTCATACGTTTTCGCCCGTTTTCTTACACTTTCGTCCGTTTTCCTATGTTTTCGTTCGTTTTCTTACGTTTTCATCCGTTTTCATACCTTTTCATCTGTTTTCTTACGTTTTCGTCCTTTTTAATTACGTTTTTGTCCGTTTTCTTACGTTTTTGTCCGTTTTCTTATGTTTTCATCGGTTTTCATAGGTTTATATACGCTTTCGCCCGTTTTTAGACGCTTTCGTATGTTTTCAGACGATTTCGCCCGTTTTCATACGTTTTCGTCTATTTTAATCCGTTTTTATATTTTCGTCCGTTTTTAGCCTTTTTTTCCCGTTTTCATACGTTTTTATACGCTTTTCATTTGTTTTTATCCGTTTTCATACGTTTTCATCCATTTTTTGCAGTTTTTATACGTTTTCGTCTATTTTCATGTGTTTTCATGCTTATTATTAAACTTTATTATATTACATGTCTAATATCAATTGTGATATTTTATTATAAAAAAGTTAATGTCTAATATCACTTCTGATATTTCATAAACAAACAAGTATGTTTTTTAACCTTTAATATCACCTGAGATATTTCATTGCTCTGTATATTTTTATATATTATCACCTATGTGTTTTCTAATATTTTTATAATTTTCAGTTACAAGATAGTTTTTATGCCTTTCATCGCAATTGACAAGCGCATTTTTAATGCAACAAATATTATCCTTGTGATATTATACTCTTAGTAGAAATAAAAGGGTTAAAGTCTCTTTAAGTGAATTCTTATTTTGTTCAAAAAAATGCTAATTTAATGCAACAATTGTTTGATTTTGAGAATATGTCAAGTCTCTATTTTCATAGTTTGCTTCCTTTTTATTCATTTTGATATTTTTAAGTGACACTTATTTATCTCTTGTGATATAACACTGTAAGAAAGATGAAGAGTATTACACTCTTCATCATATATGTGTTATCAGTTGTGATACTCAACTAAGAACGTGAAATATTAAATTCATACCAAATGTGATAAGAATTTAGTATTTTACCAAGTATATATGAAAGAAATGAAAATAAACATCACTTATTATATTACTGTGATGATTTTGTTCATTTTTCTTATTTGTGTTTTTGAAAATATTTAGGAAGATTTTTGTGTTTTATGATAATATGAAATATTAGAAAATGTGTTTAACTGAAAACAAGAGATGTTATGAAACTTTTGTTAGACTTGTGGTGAATTTTTCTATTTAATGGATACATTGTGCATGTTTCGATAGGTTTTATAGCGGAAATTTAAAAATATCTATGGTTGAATTAGCAAACTAACGAAGTTATGGTTGAAGAAAGCACACACCTTTATAAACAAACTGAGTAAGCTCAAAGACCTGTGATATCACCTCACTTGTGATATCACATGATATTACAAGTGATATCACATGATATCACAAGTGATATAAACTATGATATCACACATGCTATCACCGGTAATATCACACATGATATCACTGGTGATATCAACGGTGTTATCACACATGATATCACGTGTGATATCACAAATGAGGTGATATCACCTGTGATATCACAAGTGTTTGAGCTTCCTCAGTTTGTTTGTAAAGATGTGTGCTATCTTCAACCATAACTTATTTAGTTTGCTGATTCAACCATAGATACACACGAAAATGTCTAAAAACGGACGAAAACGTATAAAAACGGACGAAAATACATGAAAACGTAAAAATACACACGAAAACGTCTAAAAACGGACGAAAATACATGAAAAGCTAAAAAAACAGACAAAAACGTATGAAAATGGCTGAAAACGTAAGAAAACGGACGAAAATGTAAGAAAACAGACAAAAACGTATGAAAGCATAAAAACACGTCTGAAAACGTATGTAAAATGGACGAAAACGAAAGAAAACTGATGAAAACGTAAGAAAATTGACAAAACGTATGAAAACAAATGAAAACGTAAGAAAACAGACGAAAACGTATGAAAACGGGCGAAAGCGTAAGAAAATAGATGAAAACGTATGAAAACAGACGAAAACGTATAAAAACGGACGAAAACAGAATAAAACAGACGAAATTTCTTAAAAATGGACGAAAACGTAAAAACGGACGAAAACGTCTAAAAACAGACGAAAACGTATATAAACGTATGAAACGTACAAAAACGTACGAAAACGTCAGAAAACGTCAGCAAACGGATGTAAACGTACGAAAACGGATGAAAACAGATGAAAACGTTTGAAATCAGATGAAAACGTAAAAAAAGGACAAAAACATATGAACACGGACGAAAACGTATAAAAACGAACGAAAACGTATGAATACAGATGAAAACGTATGAAAGCGAAAAAAAAAACTTGAATAAAAAAAACGTGAAATAAAAAATAAAATAAAAAAATACATGATTTTAAATAAAAACGTGAATTCCAAAAAAAAAAAAAATGTTAATAAATAAGAAAGATAAAAAGACAAAGAAAAAGGAGAAAAAAAGACATGGACTTAGGTTTTCATATTAAATCTTAGGTTTATCCCCACCATTAGATTAAACTAGATGGATTGTGGGGATTTGTCCCTTGGTAAGCACCAAAATAAGAGTAAGCATTTGAAAATTCTTCACCTCTATGAACCTTTTCATTACAACTTTATAAATTTTTTATTGGGTAATTTACAAAATTTTGTCCATGTGGTTTTTGATTTTTGCACTTCTAACCACTCCGAAACTTAGTTACAAAAAATGCCATTGTTGTTCATTTTGTTACACCCCTCGTCCCTTTTGCACTGGCTAATGGTCAGCCGTCATTGAAATGACAAAAATACCATCCTTTTCTTCTCCCATTTTAATTTCCTCTTGAATTTTCATTTATTAAGTGTAACAAAATATGAATAACAATTACATTTTATTGTAATTAAAGTTTGCGAGTGGCTGATAGTGCAAAAATCATAAACACATGGACAAAATTTGTAATTTATTCTTTTTTTATTATAAAATTGATAACATCAAATAGTCCTGAATATTAAGTGTCAATTTCCCACAATAATGCTTGTAATTTATATGGGTTTACGCTTGTTTTCCATTGTTTTCCACTTTCAGGTATGCTACTTTAAAGAAGTTACGGCGTAACTCATCTCTCACATTACGCCGTAACTAAAGCGTGACTCAGAAAACCAACTCATCAGAAGGTTATGGCGTAACTCTCCCCAAAAGCTACGACGTAATTATATTAGGTCAAATGAGGTTCCACGCCACTGATAACTACGCCGTAACTATTCCATCAACTACGGCGTAACCAAGTATATTGAAGACTACGGCGTAACCACTAATAAGGTTACGCCGTAACTAGCAGATCTAGTGCAAAATACGAAAGAATTGAAGGTTACGGCGTAACTCTTGTTATAGTTACGCCGTAACCCAGATCTGGCCTATAAATACCCCCACAAATTCCAGCATTTCTATTCATCCCATTTCACACACAACAATCAGAGAGCGTGGGAAAAAGCTAAAGGAAGGTCTAGAGGAGCATACGGAGTTGTCTCTAAGGGAGAAATCACTCCCCTACAATAAGCATTATGTGACACACGGTACATTTTCACTAAAATTTAACTGATAATTAGTAATTTACTATTACTAAGCCTAATTCATTAAGCATGCATAAGCTTTGCCTGATCATTCGAGTAGATAACTCGCATACAATAAAGATTTCACCACTCTTGCATTCATATCATTTTATGAATATTTCATTTTGTCTTATGATTTAAATTGTAAGACGAGAGGTTATCTCGTTTTCCCCGGTGACCGACACTGCACGCGTACCGACACTATGATAAGAACTTGATAAAACAAATGACAAACACCCGTAAAGAAAAATATTACAAAAATAATAATATCTCCGATGCGTAACCATAAGATATTACTCCTAAGAGTTATCAAACAATGATACTTTGGTCACCATATGACTTCGCAGAACACAAAATACTTAACACACTATCACTTAAACAATAACCCTTATAAAACTCAAACACTATTATTTCATAAGTAAACACAATATACTACATATACCTAAGAAAAATATTACCTATACATACTCACTTAAATGTATTATTCCTAAAATAAAACCTTTACTTGAAAACTTGAGATATTGCCTTTTGTCCTTCTCATCCACACACGACAAGAATTCAACACAAAAGTAGAGATAAGAGAAAAAGAAAGATATCAATCTTCATCCCCTCCCCTAGACCTGCTCCTCCTATCCACACGCCTCATAGGCCGAATCTCCCAAGGTAGTAAACCAACACACCTCTTCCTAATATTCCTCATCTATCTTTACCAAATCCATGAAAGTTAAGCTTCTCCAAATCCTCTCTTGATGCGCGGCTACACCAAGATGGAATCCAAGAAGAATCAAGATGAATCACCAAAGAGAAACAAATCTTTACACCAATCCATCTTGAGCCTATGTCCAAGATTCGTTTAGTTTTGGAAGTTATCTATATTTGGCTTCAAACCAAGTGGCAAGATGAGAAAGCTTAGTCAAAAACTCCTCTTGTGTTCCCTTTTTATTCGGCCGAGACCCTTAAGAGTGTCACACTTCATATCTCACCACAAAAAGATAAAGAAACTTCAAGGAGTGAAGAACATCAATTGGGTTTTGCTCTAGATCTATTGGGTTTTGTGGAGGTGATAAACTCTTGGGTTGGTCTTCGGATTCATAGTCATCGAATTGTTGTAAGAAAATTTCTAAACTTTGTCTTGTTAAAATTTCTATTCGAATAGCTAATGAAAATGGTCATTTGATTTTGAGACTTAGTGTTTTGATGTTTATGTTTGTTGGTGAATAATAATCTCTCATGTAAAAACTTGGTGGATTACTGGGTTCCTTTGTGTTGATCTTGTCGATGTTATGAGTCAAAGAAAACAAAATTAAGTTTTATAAAAATTTCGAGTAGCATAGATGTCGTAAATCTGGTGGAAACGTGAGTATCACTAGTTAGAACCGAAAACAAATTAGACACTCACTAAGCTGTGAAGTGTTGTCCTTGTTGGACCTTGTTTTTCTGTCGAGTATCCGAACCCAAGATCATTGAAAGTTAGTGCTATAAATCTCGTAGGACGTAAGCACCATGTTTTTGTTCATAGTATTGGATCTGGAAAATGTTAGTCACCTTGTTTAGTACTCGAGGATTTGCGTGGTATGATAATCTAGTGATGTCGTGTTGGGTGCTCGAAAACTTGCATAATGTGGTAAAGTTGAGTCGAGTAGTACTCGACCCTTACCTAGCCTCATCTACTTCCTTAATGCTTCACGTATAGTTTAGATATGAAACCACTTCGAGACACATAACATCCCTCAATAAACCCGTAGGTGCTCTCTAGCGAGACAATGTGTTTTGGTAGAATCTAAACTATGGTCAAATGATCTCGAAATCACAAGACAAATTCATACTAGAGTCGAGTAACATCTTGAAGTCATAGCCGGACACGTTGAGTTTTTTCCACGTCAAAACAACCACACTAGCATCTTAGACCTTTTGTTGTAGTATGCCCATTTAAAATTGACTAAGATTCGTTTGAACAACTGATCTAGCGCATGGCTCCTTTCTCATTTCGTCAAGTCCAGAAGTTAGTATCAAAAGTGAAATGAAACATTTTGATGTAACAAGTAGCAAACTGTACAAAACCTTCTTAAGCCACCTTTGGGCCGCAGCCCAACTCAACTCCACAGGCCCATTTCTTAAGTTAACTGTGGACCAACATCTATTCCTACATACACATCATTTCGGGCCTAGGCCCAACTCGTGTACACCGCCACAAATGACACCGGGCCACAGCCCATGAGTTTCCTAGCGTCCGTTTGAGTAATATAAACTAACTCACGGGATAAAGATGGAATCGTAAAATAATTGTCTAACGATGTATGAGCATTATGTTACGCGTACATAGAATGTACTACATAAGTTATATATAATACACGAGCCGACATGTAAACAAGAAACAATGTTTATATACTTATATATGAGGCAACAAGGGTTTTAAAAACATGATACACTTGATAATGTCTATAACAATGATTAACGACAATGTGTAGACATATATATATATATATATATGTCAAGTAAAATCTCTAGTTGAGAACTATATGTATTAAGAACAAATTTTGATAAATGAACGAGGACTACTAAATCATTTTGTAAACTAATAAACTTGAGAATGTCCAACTTTAACTTAAATATTTTCTAAATGCAACTAGAAAATAAACAAACTAATATTAGTTTTGACAATACCATTTTGTGTCAACTTAAATGAGTATATATACATTTATATAC